>UESW01000836.1:0-20819 GCA_900491605.1 Calamus simplicifolius | reverse complement strand
TAATTTCTAAGGGATTTTGCGAGGGATATTCTGATAATTTTTATTGATTAAATTATCTCAGTTGGGTTAAGTACAAGTGAATAGGATTCAATTAGGTATATTAGAATAACTAATCAATTTTAAATATTGATTTGAAATTAGACTTGATTTGGATTTAAATAGATTTAGGACTAGCCAAATTTAATTTGGGCTAGGACCATGATCTATGTAGGTTCAATCCAATAAATTCAAATCAGCTTAAACCAAAACCCAAACCTAAACCCCATGTGTGAAAAGAGTTTTCTCGTATAAGGATCTCACATGATGAGATGGCTGAAATCTCATCTCATGAGATATTAAATTCTCATGTAGAATTTAATGTATAACATTAATCTTCTCCAAATAGTTCCATTGAAATTCTAAGTGTTAGAATTCATGTACCTCTTTGAATTAACCAACGATAAAATTCTAAGTGTTAGAATTCACATCTCTTTGGTTTTCACCGAACGTCGAAATTAACCAAATGCTGCATCTCTTTGATTTTCACCGAACATCAGAATTAACCAAACGCTGCATCTCTTTGGTTTTCACCAAACATCGGAATTAACCAAACGCTGTGTCTCTTTGGTTTTCACCGAACGTCAGAATTAACCAAACGTTGCATCTCTTTGGTTTTCACCGAACGAACGACAGAATTCTAAGTGTTAGAATTCAATGGGCTAAAGGCTATATTGAGCCTATAAATTAGAGGACATTCTACACCAGATCATTGAACAACAACGAAATGTTATGGATTAAATTTCTAAAGAGTTATAATAGAAAATCCTAGTGTGATTCTGGTGTCAGCGAAAGTTTGGTGGATTTTGGAAGAAGATTCAAATGGAGGATTCAAGATTAGCAAAGTTGTTTTTCCGCGAGCTAGCACTCCCAAAAATCTGATCATTCGGGGACTTTACGTGGACGATACTAGAGGCCGGACGATTGAATGGCTACAGAGCGCAAAAGGATTTACCAATTACCCTTAAGGTAAGTGATATGATCCCTAGATCTTAATGTATGATTCAAGACAAGAAGTATGACTTCTTACCTTGAAGATCAAGATATGATCTTGATCTTTTTATTTATATGCATATTTTAGATCAAACAATTCTATATATAAGGCAAAGATATGATCTTGATGCATGTTAGATAGATTAATATTTAATCTTTAAAATTTCGCAATGATAATTATTATTAAATTATTAAATATGCATGCCTTGAAGATTGTTTCTCCCTACATTTTCTTGAAAACTGGTTTCCTTTTGACATGTTTTGGTTGACTTGTGACTGACGAGTTCTTTCTTTTGATGCAGTTGGCTAACGGGGCCCTTGCTTTTTGCGCGGCGATGTCTCACTCCGGAGAGGTGCTCGCACGCACCATGGAGCGGGTCGATAAGTATAAGAAATTGAGCACAACGCTGCCCTAGAAGCTTACCCGGTAGCAGGAGGAGGCCAAGGCCCAGGAGGATGACCTGGGTGGCCGAATAAAAGAAGCAGAGTATCGGGCCGAGGTTGAAGGTGGCCGAGCCTCTGCGGCCGAGGCCCAGCTGGCTCTAGTCTCATCCAGACTAGAGTCGGCCAGGGAGAGGATAGAGGAGCTACTCCGCCAGCTCCAGTATATGGAAGGCCGGGTCGACGCAGCGATGGATGAGACCCGGGCAGCAATGGAGAGAGCCGTTGCAGCGGAGGCAGCGGCGGTTGATGCTGGGCATGAGCGGGCCGGGGCGGTGGCCCATGCTCACGAAGCTGGCCCGCCGAGGAGGCCGAAAGTAGAGCCTAGGAAGCCAAGGCGCGAGCCAGGAAGGCTGAGGCTGGAGCCGAAGCACGAATCTGAGCGGCCGAGGCCAGGGCCAAAGCACGGATTCGG
Organism: Calamus simplicifolius; assembly: GCA_900491605.1. NCBI lineage: Eukaryota > Viridiplantae > Streptophyta > Magnoliopsida > Arecales > Arecaceae > Calamus > Calamus simplicifolius. The sequence goes on along the minus strand of UESW01000836.1, from coordinate 18,934 downwards.
GAGGCCGAGGCCAGGGCCGAAGCACAAATTCAGGGGGCCGAGGCCAAAGTGACTAATGTCGTCGCCGATTATAAGGCTTCATCGGAGTTTGAGTAGGAGATCGTCGAGGCCAGCTTTGATGCCTATGTGAAGGGCTTTGACCTTTGCAAGGTGAAAGTATCTGCATCCCTCAATATTAACAGCTCCGATCTTGAAAAGATCCAGCCCAGGTATCTTGGCGAAGAACCGGCGGGGAAAGAGGAGGGTGGAGAGGAGCCAGGGCCGAGCGAGCCCTGAAACACCCGGCATTTCTGTTTTCTGCATTTTGTACCCTTCTTTCCCTTTTGTAACTAACCCCGGTCAAATTTTGTAATCATCACAAGATCTTTAATGAAAAAAGAAACTTTTTTCTCGAAACGCCTTGCCTTTATGTTTGTGGATGCCGTGTATGATGGTGTCGCCGCGGTAGATCCGTAGACCTAGGCTTGGTAGTGACTCAAGTGACTCCGTAAAGACTTTCTCTGCTAACCAAGTCCATGATTCAGCAGGTCACCAACCGGCTAAGTAGATTAGCTGATTGCTGGTCGTAAGGGTGAATCCAAGTGAACAAGGGTAGTTTCTGGGAATGTATCAAGAACTCACGAACTTAGGGAACCGCCTGGATGCGAAGCTATCGGATTCATGGGGGCGCCTCGGTGATTGTTCCCGAAGGCTACCCTGGTGGACGAGGGGACGACGCAGAAACAGGCAATGCCCTATCAGTCATAGTGCCAACGGACCCTGACCTTGAACTGCCTCGGGGATTTGTGTGCCAAGGCCGAGGCCGACTAGGATGAGGTCAGGGCGAAACTCGAGGTCGATGCCGGGGCGGAAACTCGAGGTCGAGGCCGAGCCCAGAAACGGATGTCCATAAACCAATTAGCCATCGGCCGTTGAGGTAGATTTAGAGTTGTTGAGGCAAAATTGTGGCTGCCAGAAGCCTTTTGAACCCCAGAGGGTGACACCTGAGAGCTGAGAGTCGTCAGGTTCCTTTTGAACCCCAAAGGATGACCTGAGAGCTGAGAATCGTTAGGTTCCTTTTGAACCCCGAAGGGTGACCTGAGAGCTGAGAGTCGTCAGGTTCCTTTTAAGCACCTCGGGTATTTGTGAACCGCTGCGAGGGGGACTCAACCGGTTATGGAGCCTTTAGGGACTTGAACGACTCGGGGGCACCACCGTGCCGGGGCCGAGTGGTGTCCCGTGGGCCGCGATGCCGGCAAGGTCCTTTTGAACCACCTCGAAGGTTTAGGAACCACTGCGAGGGGCGACTCGACCGGTTACGGAGCCTTAGGGTCTTGAACCTACTCGGGAGCACCGCCGTGCTGGGGCCGAGTGGTGTCCCATGGGCCGCGATGACGGCGAGGTCCTTTTGAACTGCCTCGGGGTTTAGGAACTGCTATGAGGAGCGACTCGACCGGTTACGGAGCCTTAGGGTCTTGAACCTACTCTGGGGCACCACCGTGCCGGGGCCGAGTGGTGTCCCATGGGCCACGATCCCGGCGAGGTCCTTTTGAACCATCTTGGGGGTTTTGGAACCCCTGCGAGGGACGACTCGACCGGTTACGGAGCCTTAGGGTCTTGAACCTACTTAGTGGCACTGCCATTCCGGGGCCGAGTGGTGTCCCATGGGCCGCGATGCCGGCGAGGTCCTTTTAAACCGCCTCTGGGGTTTAGGAACCGCTGCGAGGGATGACTCGACCGGTTACGGAGCCTTAGGGTCTTGAACCTACTTGGGGGCACCGCCATGCCGGGGCCAATTGGTGTCCCATGGGCCGCGATGCCGGCGAGGTCCTTTTGAACTGCCTCGGGGTTTAGGAACTGCTGCGAGGAGCGACTCGACCGGTTACGGAGCCTTAGGGTCTTGAACCTACTCGAGGGCACCGCGTGCTGGGGCCGAGTGGTGTTCCATAGGCCGCGATGCCGGCGAGGTCCTTTTAAACCACCTCGGGGGTTTAGGAACCGCTGCGAAGGGCGACTTGACCGGTTACGGAGCCTTAGGGTCTTGAACCTACTCGGGGCACCGCCGTGCCGGGCCAAGTGGTGTCCCATGGGTCGCAATGCCGGCGAGGTCCTTTTGAACCGCCTCGGGGGTTTAGGAACCGCTGCGAGGGGCGACTCGACCGGTTACGGAGCCTTAGGGTCTTGAACATACTCGGAGGCACCACTGTGCCGAGGCCGAGTGGTGTCCCATGGGCCGTGATGCCGGCGAGGTCCTTTTGAACTGCCTCGGGGGTTTAGGAACCACCGTGAGGGGCGACTCGACCGGTTACGGAGCCTTAGGGTCTTGAACCTACTCGGGAGCACCGTCGTGCCAGGACCGAGTAGTGTCCCATGGGCCGCGATGCCGGCGAGGTCCTTTTGAACCACCTCGGGGGTTTAGGAACCGCTACGAGAGGCGACTCGATCGGTTACGGAGCCTTAGGGTCTTGAACCTACTCGGAGGCACTGCCGTGCCGGGGCCGAGTGGTGTCCCATGGGCCGCAATACCGATGATGTCCTTTTGAACCACCTCGGGGGTTTAAGAACCGCTGCGAGGGATGACTCGACCGGTTATGGAGCCTTAGGATCTTGAACCTACTTGGGGGCACCACCGTGCCAGGGCCGAGTGGTGTCCCATGGGCCGTGATGCCGGGAGGTCCTTTTGAGGTAAAATTACCCTGCCAGTCACGGCAGGATCGCTGCTGTGTCAAAGCACTATCATGATGAGGTTCTTAGTGGCCCGAGTACCTCTTGCATACAATGCCATACTCAGTCGACCGGGTTTAAACCTCTTGGACGTGGTGATATCTACCAAGCGCTTGCTCGTGAGATTCCCCACCAGTGAAGGGATCGTCGAGATGCGTGGGGAGCAAAATTCTATGCATCATTTGGCTTTCAGCCCTCAAGAGATGGTGACTCCACCAACTTCGGTGTTGCTCGACCCCAGAGAATCTGAAAGAAGGGGTGATCCAGCTGAGCGCTTATTATCCTACCCGTTGGAGGACGACCCTAAGAAACTGTGCAGCTTGGTGAGCGCTTATTATCCTGGTGCTCAAATAGCTGATTTACACTTTTAAATTAGCATCGAAGGTAAGTAAGCCATTTATCATAATTTTTATGAATTATTAAAGTATAAAAATTATGGATTTAAATGCTATAATGATATATAGTATATTATTTAAAAATAAGAAAATAGATTTGATACTGAAAGTATGTTGTTATGCTTTTGGCAACAATACATGCTATTTTGCAAACGTGACATGAAAATGATATTTTATAAATATGCTAATATGTGTCACCATGGTCCATTATGACATGACATGATATGATATGATATGTTATATGACTCCAGTTAAAGGAGACCCACCCTTCACATTGTGAATGTGGAGGACACACATCCCTGAGTGTGCTGTGACAGGATACAGTATGGTATGCTACATGACTCTGGTTAAACGGGACCCACCCTCTACAGGGCAAATATATGAAGGACACACATTCCTAGAATGTGCTGTGATAGGATACAACATGATATGCTACATGACTTCGGTTCATCGGGACCCACCTTCACAGAGAAAATATGTGGAGATACATCAGAGGGGTGTTATGTTACATGACTCTGGAACCCACCCCCATAGGGGCTAGATATATGGGGGACACATCCAAGGGGCGTTCTGTTGATGCCATGACCCTTTCTCCATAGGGAATGTATAGGAAAGATACACCTTTAAGGTGTTTTGTTTACGTGGACGTAGTGTATGACCATGGGACACTGGTATAAAATAAAATTTAATTTACATGTTATTTATAGTGGTACAGTGGTTTGATTTGAAATTGTATTTTTAAATGTCACATGGCAATAGCTTTCAAAATTATTTTGAGCATATAATATGCATATTTTGATAACACGGTAAAATGTATTTGAAATTTGAATTAAAGTTTGACATGTGTTTTTACGTATGAAAACCTGATTTGCTTAAAGCCTGAAATGATTATATTATATTATAGTAGGCTTACTTACTAAGTGTGAGCTCATTTAAATCTCACAATATTTTTTAGAGTCACAAGACTGAAGAAGGGGATATGGGATAGTTGGAGCTTCTATCAGAGTAATATAAATCCAACATTTTGTTATAGCCTCATTGATTTATGTATGATGGGCATAAAGCTGAGTATGACTTGTGTTAAGGTTATTGATTTTGAATGATATAGAGGTATTATTCTTTCTTGTATAAATTGGATTGCTAAAGGATGCCTTGCATGTCAGGCATACGGCGGGTTGCCATCTCTGGGTCGCCACCATCGGGTCTGGGCGTAACAATAATACTTTCCACTTGGATTAAAATAGACATGGTGAAGAGTAAGTGAATAGAACTTGAGAAGATGAGATCATGGATGAATTGAAGGTAGCAAGAAGTAGAAAGATTAAGCAAGAAGAGAATGCAGAGAATGGTGCCGGTACGTAACAGAAAAGCAATGCCGGCTGCCACCCTCCTCGATTTTTAGTTATCTTTTACGTGTAAATTAAACGAGAGCCATTCAGGACTGGAGAAGGTTTGTTTGATTGTTAAGGCAAACCTCATCTCGTCCGCTAGAAGGACTGCGGCGTTAGCAAGTAAATTTATTTTTTGAGTCATTTCTCTAAGTAATTATCATGGCAGTACAAGTGCTCCACATATAAATGTGCCCACGGTGGATATACCCATGTGTCACTCATCCGGTGGTCCATAGCGCATTCACTTTGCTGGGATCCAAATATAGATACTAAATAATTAAAACTAATATATTTAAGTATGCAAATTCAATAATAAATATATTCATATGCATTCGAAATAGGTATAAATAAACATTCGAATATAGTCAAGTATAAAATTCATCATTCTTGAAACCAAAGTATAAAATTCATCATCCTTGAAATCAAATGAATTTTAAAATCATTTCATCTATTTTATTTTTAAAATCCGTCAACTATATAGATTTAAAATGTGATCAAATTTAATTTTGGCCACGGTGTGTGTTTGATCATCTTTTTCATCCTTAATTTCATATAGTTAAAAAAAATCGATGAAGTAGATCTAAAATCTAATCGATATAAAAATAAAAAAATAATAAAATTTTTAGCTATATTTTAATGTAAAAACCTACCTTCATATATAATATTTATTTTATAATATTTCTCAATAATAAGGTTTCAATCCCAATTATTAACACTTTAATTCATGCATTTGACTTCTTATACCATTTATTTGTTTTTTTAAACTTTATTTTATTTCCGATACTACCTACCTACATGGATTCAAAAAGCACGGTTAAAAAAGCATAAATTTTGCTACACAAATTACATAAATAACAAAGGGGCTAATGCAATGTTGCGAAACATACGTGGTCGCTAGTTCGAACAAATTAAAGATCCATACCATCGGTTCAAGTAGGTTTATATTAAAAATGTAAATTATTTTTTATCAATATGACCATTGCTCTTTGATTATAGTAGAAAAAAATGGCATGATTTTTATTTTTAGAGTGATTATAAGAAAAATTATATATGCAAGATAAAAAGATCTAAAAGTTATTAATATTTTTAAATATTTTAATAATAAGTTTTGATAGTGATGTGGCTGATCAATCTCCATTAAAGTTAACGAGCCAAGGTGCTAACGGAAAGTTTCCCTCGGCCTCGGACCTCCGCGGTCCCCTCGGCCTGGGTCCTCCGCGGCCCCCTCAGCCTCGGACACTCGCGGCCCCCTCGGCCTTGGGCCTCCGCGGCACCCTTGGCCTCGGACCACCACGGTCCCTCGGTCTCGGACCTCCGCGGCCCCCTCAGCCTCAGTCCTTCGAGCTTCCCCTCGGCATGGCCCACCAGTCCTCGACGACTGGTCCACTATCTCCCCGTAACTACCACATACCGCATTAGTCTCTGGTAACCGCCACATGGCCCGTTATCTCCGACGATCGTGGATGATGGGATGCTATGAACGTGGCCGGGCCCACTATCACCTGTACTGCCACTACTTCTTGGAGGTGTGCGAAAAGGGGACTTCGGAATAGGTATAAAAAGGATAAGCTAGGTTTTTTCTGGGACAACTTTTGAACTATTTTGCAAGGCACTAACTTGACCGTCTGAGGGTCCTCGCCGGAAACCCTAGTCCTTGAGGACTTTCTTTCAGGACTGCCGGAGATGGGAGTAGAAGCTCCTTTGTCACCTGGCGTCAAGAAGACGTGTTTTGGCTACAACAAATAGTATCCCATAGGATTACTGTAGCATATTTTTTCATTTTTAAATAAAAAAGAGAACATTTTTTTTATAAACATAAGATTAAAATGTGAACTTGGTGCTAGATGGTGCTTCGGGAAGTGAAGAATCACTTGTTTCGTGTACTATATTTTATATGAAAACCGTACGTTAAAATCCGACCCGTCAAACCGTCATCTTGATATAATAAATAAAACAAAGAAACTAACAGACAGATCCGACCCGTTTTCAGCCCGGAACGCTCATCGTCACCTTTATTAATGAACCTAGCGATCCACAGATAGAAATCCTCCATCCCTAGCTCTGACCCATGTTCTTTTCTCTCTCTTTCATCCGCTAGAAATCCTCCATCCCTAGCTCCGACCCACGTTCTTTTCTCTTTCTTTCATCCACTCTTCCCGTTGGTGATGGATGCTCGATCATCCTCATATTAACCATTGTGCAAAACCACTAGTGAGAATTTTTTTCCAAGAATTCTAGGACACTATTAACAACACAATGAACAGGGAAGAAGATCTAGGGCAGGACCAATAAGATTTAGATTACCTATTCACCTCCTCTGATTGTTCAACATAAGAATGAAACCCGAAGAGTGAAAAACTTAAGAGCTAGCATACGCAAAGGCATCGCAAAACATGAAGAAAATCAAGATTTCGCAAAAGACTAAAACTAACGATGAGTAGGGGAGGGAGAGGAGTGAACTTTACCCCCAAGATTCTAAAAATCGTATTTGAGGCCAGGAGATGACCTCCTGTTTGAAATGAACTTCTCGCTGCTTGGGGTAGCACCACATTTACCGTTATGATTGCAAAGCTGCCAGAAGACGCAGCTTGCTGGTCTCTTTCTGTCGTAGTTGCGATGTCCCGGGACCTAATTTCCGAAGCAAGAAACACCATGAGAAGCATAGAAAACCAAAAAAAAAAAAAAACAAAAACGAAACAACATAAGATTTAGATTACCTATTCACCTCCTCTTAACCATGGGAAGATCATCTTGGGCAGGACCAAAAAGATGAAAACGATGCTAATACTCCCGATCAAGGAGAGAAGAATGGCATCTCACAATCCGAAGATAAAAAAGATCTTGATGCCGCCCATGGTCAAGAACGAAACAACATAAGATTTAGATTAGATTACCTATTCACCTCCTCTGATTGTTCAACGATATTCACCTCTTGTTGACCATGGGGGTGGTCAAGAAGAGGTTAATATCGTTGAACAATCAGAGGAGATGAATAGGTAATCTAAATATTATGTTTTTCGTTCTTAACCATGGGCGGCATCATGATCTTTTTGATCTTCGATGTGTGAGACGCCATTCTTCTCTCTTTGATCGGCAGCATCGTTTTCATCTTTTTGGTCCTGCCCGAGATGATCTTCTTCCCTGTTCATTGTGTTGTTAATAGTGTCCTAGAATTCTTGGAAAAAAATTCTCACTAGTGGTTTTGCACAATGGTTAATATGAGGATGATCGAGCATTCATCACCAACGGGAAGAGTGGATGAAAGAAAGAAAAAAGAACGTGGGTCGGAGCTAGGGATGGAGGATTTCTAGCGGATGAAAGAAAGAGAAAAGAACGTGGGTCGGAGCTAGGGATGGAGGATTTCTAGCGGATGAAAGAAAGAGAAAAGAACTGGGTCGGAGCTAGGGATGGAGGATTTCTAGCGGATGAAAGAAGAGAAAAGAACATGGGTCGGAGCTAGCGATGGAGGATTTCTATCTGTGGATCGCTAGGTTCATTAATAAAGGTGACGGCGAGCGTTCCGGGCAAAACGGGTGGGATCTGTCTGTTAGTTTCTTTGTTTTATTACATCAAGATGACGGTTTGACGGGTTGGATTTTAACGTACGGTTTCCATATAAAATATAGTACACGAAACAAGTGATTCCTCATTTCCCAAGCACCGTCTAGCACGTTCACATTTTAATCTTATGTTTATAAAAAAATTGTTCTCTCTTTGATTAAAAAATGAAAAAAAATATGCTAGTAATCTTTTGGGATACTATCTGTTGTAGCCAAAACATGTCTTCTTGACGTTGGATGACGAAGGAGCTTCTACTCTCACCTCCTGAACGGCAGTCCTGCAAGAAAGTCCTCAAGGCCGAAGGTTTTGGCAAGAACCCTTCGACGATCAGTTAGTGCCTTAGAAAACAGTTCAAAAGTTGTCCCAGAAAAAACCTAGCTTACCATCTTTATACCTATTCCGAAGTCCCCTTTTCGCACGTTACAGGAAGCAGTGTCCGTACAGGCGATAGCGGGCCCAGCCACGTTCATAGCATCCCATCATCCACCACCGTCAGGAGATAACGGACCATGTGGCGTTTACCAAAGACTAATGCGGTATGTGGTAGTTACGGAGAGATAGTGGCCCACGTGGCGGTCGCCGAGGACTGGTGGGCCACGCCAAGGGAAAGCTCGGAGGACCGAGGCCGAGGGGACAGCGTAGGTCCGAGGCCGAGAGGACCGCGAAGGTCCGAGGCCGAGGGGGCCATGGAGGACCGAGGGCGAGGGGGCCGCGAGGATCTGAGGCCGAGGGGACCGCGGAGGTCCGAGGCCGAGGGGACGCGGGGGTCCGAGGCCGAGGGAAACTTTTCGTTAGCCCCTTGGCTCGTTAACTTTAACGGAGATTGATCAGCCATATCAAATGCCCCCCCGCCCCTGAGATGGTGTGGGTCCACTTCCCGTGCATCGAAAGGGGCATGAACTCACCCGATGGCTTGTCCCATCCAACCACCAATGGCAACATTGGTACGTGTCCATGGGGCACAAGGACTCATTAATGCCAGGGGCCTGGGATGTTGTAGCGTCGCCGCTTCTGTTGATTTGCACCGTTGGATGGGGGAGAATCCTTCTTGGGAAGGCAACAGCCATCATCATCATTAAAATGACGTTACCGATATCCCGCTATCAGCACTGAGCGACTGCCAAGGCGTCCCTCCCAACCGAAGACGTGCGCGTGGCAAGATGGCTTATGTGGGACAGCTCGAGGGGAGCTATAATAGGGGGACTGCCTCGAGTCTATCGTCTTACTACTCCCAGAATCATCTCCTCCTTAAGCTTTCTCTGTCCGAGTCCTGCTGTGGTCTCCACAATTTTTCCCCCGCTAACCAGGTCAGTCCTTCTCCCATGTCTTTCTCGCCTTCCTGGTCCTCCTCGGCTCTTCCCAAGGGTTACAGTCCTCCCCTGCACGCGCAGGCTTCTCCATCTTCCCCTCCCTCCTGGTCCTCTTCTCCCTCCTCCGAGGACCAGGCTCCTCTGTCCTAGCGGCGATTCATAGGTGGGCCCCCACCAGGCCTCGTCCGGTCGCCACTGGGACCCGTAGGGCCTCCTTAGAGTCTCCTAATAGGGTTACTTCCACGGTGACCGGCCAGGAGCTGGCCAGGATCAAATCCGTCTATAGGATTCCCGATAGCATCCGACTGTACGTTCCCACCCCAGATGACAGGGTGATCTCCTCCCGTCCCGGGAGGGTTGCCCTGTATGAGGCCTTTCTCAAGGCCGGCCTCCGACTACCCATCCACCCTTTGATTGCCAACCTCCTAGACTCCTATTCCCTAACACCATCACAACTGGTTCCGAATTCGATCCGGAACCTTTGTTCTTTCTTCATCCTATTCCGCCTCCATGGGTTAGAACCCAGGGTGTCTCTTTTCCGTAGTTTTTATAACCTTCGTCAACAATCGGGTTGGTGGGTATTCCAACCTCGACCTAACCGATCCCTAAAATTTTTCCTCCCTACCTCGGTCAAAGGGTGGAAGATTCGGTTCTTCTTTGCTGACCTCGGAGGGAGGAGGCTGAGTTGAGGGGATCCAAACGTAGGGCCGAACCAGAACCACATGATAACTCCGAGGGACAAGGAGGCCTTCGGCATGTTACAGACGACCTATATCCCCCGATGTAACCAGCTGCTGACGAAGGATAACCTCCAATTCACGGGCCTCCTTCAGGGCGGCGGTGAGCAGCCTTAGACACCCAACTTCTCACTGCCCCACCCTCTGCTTCTTTCTTCTTTCTCTCCCCCTTTTTTTAATCAACTCTGATTTGTGCAGCTATGAAGTTACTAGACCGCATGGTGAGGAGGGCTGCAATCAAGAAGAAGAAAGCTGTCAGTGCTGCCGAGCCATCGAAGAAGAGACCACGGTCTCCCAATCCTCAGTCTTCGAAACGCTCCCTGACCCCGGCCCCCCTGATCCGCCGACCTCGAGGACACCAGAGTCCGCCTTGGGAGACCCAAGAGTCGGCCCACCCCATAGATCTCACAGCCGACACTCCTCCCGAGGGGCCCCGAGCCGACGCCGTCCTTCCGACCGGAGAGCCGACCCTTCCAGAGGCGGGGCCATCTTGCCCCGAGGTTGAGCCAACCCCGGAGAGGGTTTCACCTGAGGTTTAGGCCGAGCAAGACCGGGAGCCGACAAGCCCGCAAGCCGAAGTAGAGAGGCTAGCCCCCGACATGGACGCGGGAGCACCTCACCTGGACAGGGGCGAGCCCGAGGCCTTCCCTTTCGGGCCATTGTTGATGAGCATGGGGCTAGAGACCGAGCAGTTGATGGCCCAGATATGCTGCCCCGAATACCAGAGGGGGATCCACTACCGAGGGGCCACATCGCTCCTCCAGGATGCTTTCTCGGCTCAGATATGGGTAAGTGTCGGGGTTATTGTATATGTACATTTATTTACTATTATTTTTCTTTATACATTGCCCTTGTTCCTTCCTGACTGCTTACAGACATTGGTCTTTTAATGCAGATGGCAAACTCCCTCGTAGCTTTGAGGGATATGCTCACTGGAATGGAGGAAGCGCTCCGTCGGTCCCAGCAGGAAACCACCGAGATGCAGGCCCGGGCAGAGAGGGCCGAGGTGGCCCTGATCAAGCGAGCCGAGGAGCTTGACGAGTTCAAGCATCAGGCCAAAGTCGAGCTCGAGCGTCTGAGGGGACTCCTGGAGGTCGCCGAGGCAACTGCCAAGGCTCAAGACTTGCGCATTCAATCTTTAGGCCTCAAGGTGGAGGCGGCGGGGAAGCGTGCTTCCAGTGCCGAAGAAACCGCCCGAGCATCCGGCACCCAGGTGGCAAGGATGGAAGAAGCCATTCATGGGGCAGAGGAGAGGGTCAAGGCCGAGGATAGGGCTGCAGCCGAGGAGAAAGCATCCCGGGCCGAAGAGACAGCTGCTGCCAGTGTAGAGCAGGCAGCCAAGGCGGTGGATGAGTTCCGAAAGAGCACCGCCTTCGCCAAAGAATTAGCGGAAGCTTCCTCTGGCGCCTACCTCCTCGGCTTCATGGATGGCAAAAAGAAGGTCGGACGGGTCCACGGCCTCATCGACCTCGATGATCTCGAGCCAGACGAGATGTCGGAAGAATCGGCGGTATCTCCCAGGCCAGCCGATGAGGAGCCCACCGGCGACGGGCCGACCGAGACCTGACTAGGCGTCCCCTCTCCTTACTTTGTTCTTTCGCTGTTTTTGTTGTTCGTGTTTTGTTTTCTTTTTTTTTTTTTTGAAGTCCAACTGAGGTCGGCATTTTGTGCTCCATTTTGAAAGAGCAATGAAAAGTGTTGTTTTTTATGAAATGCTCGACCTAGCATCCCTTAGTATGTGTTTAATTCCATTAAGACATTGTCTTCACGAGATCGCCTCAATTGGAAATGAGCTCGGCCATGGACTGAAGTAGCAACTCATGGCCGATCTCAAAGCAAAACCTTGGGAGTCTGGTAACCGAGGGCTAGGGGCTGAAGCAGCAGCTCACAGCTGATGCCGAGGTGGGACTTTGGGATTTGGTGACCAAGCTTCAAAGGCTTGGCCATTCACCAACCTCAAATGCTGGTAGCCTATCAGGCTGGGAGCGCCCAGGTGAACTCGAGCCAGAGGACCAATCATGCCTCGGTTCTGAAGTGCCAAGGGGAGCTCGGGTCTGGGTGCCGCTAGTACGTTGAGCGTGAGGTGCCGAGCCGAGCTTGGGCTTGGATGCTGAGGGGAACTCGGGCTCGGGTGCTGAGGAGAGCTCAGGCTTGAGTGCCAAGACAAACTCAGGCTTGAGTGCCGAGGGGAGCTCGGGCTTGAATGCCGAGGGGAGCTCAAGCTTGGGTGTCGAGGCGAGCTCGGGCTTGATTGCCGAGATGAGCTCGGGCTTGGGTGCCGAGGGGAGCTCGGGCTTTAATGCCGAGGTGAGCTCGGGCTTGGGTGCCGAGGGGAGCTCGGGCTGAATGCCGAGATGGGCTCGGGCTTGAATGCCGAGGGGAGCTCGGGCTTGGGTGCCGAGGGGAGCTCGGGCTTGAATCACGAGGCGAGCTCGGGCTTGAATCACGAGGCGAGCTCGGGCTTGAATACCGAGGGGAGCTCGGGCTTGGGTGCCGAGGGGAGCTCGGGCTTGAATGCCAAGGCGAGCTCGGGCTTGGGTGCCAAGGGGAGCTCGGGCTTGGGTGCCAAGGCGAGCTCGGGCTTGATTTCCGAGACGGGCTCGGGCTTGAATGCCGAGGGGAGCTTGGGTTTGGGTACCGAGGCGAGCTCGGGCTTGAGTGCTGAGGGGAGCTCGGGCTTGAATGCCGAGATGAGCTCGGGCTTGGGTGTCAAGTCACTAGAACATTTTTTATTAACAAGACATGAGATATACAAACTTCAAGTTAATAAGGCAGGGAAAAGGTGCTCAAACCGAAGATGGTCCCATCATGCACGTCATTGATAATATCAGCAGAGGTTGTCAGCATTCCAGGTGCGAGGAAGAGGCTTCCTGTTGAGACTTTGACACGGTACGCTCTGCGATGAAGAGCCTCCGTGACTCGGTAAGGGCCCTCCCAATTTGGGGACAACTTGCCTCCCTCCGTGGGTCTCGATACTTCGGCCCTCCTAAGGACCAAATCACCTAGCAAGAAGACTTTGGGTCAGACGCATGCGTTGTAGTATCTGGCAGCTCTCTGGCGATAGACTACGATTCGGTGGCGTGCTAGGTCGCGCACCTCTTCGACCAAGTCTAAGTTAGCCTGCAATCGAGTCGGGTTGTCATCTTCGTCATACGATTCTACTCGCGGGCTTGGGAGGCCGATCTCCACCAGGATGACGGCCTCCAAGCTGAATACAAGGCTGAAGGGGGTCTCCCCAGTGGGACACATGGTGTGGTGTGGTAGGCCCATAGCACATTGGGAAGCTCCTCCACCCATCTTCCCTTAAAACCATCCAACCGTGTCCTCAGCCCTTGAAAGATTGTGCGGTTGGTTATCTCGGCCGCTCCGTTGGTTTGGGGATGGCCGACTGAGCTGAACCGTTGGTGAATGCCCAGCTCAGCACAAAACTCTCTGAAAGGGGCATTGTCGAACTGCTGGCCATTGTCAGTGACAAGAGTGTGAGGTAACCCAAAGCGGCAGATGATTGACTTCCACAAGAAGGTCCTAACTTTATGCTCGGTTATCTTTGCCAGCGCCTCAGCTTCACCCACTTGGTGAAATGATCGATGGCGACAAGCAAAAATTTTTGCTGGGCAGACGCCGGGGGAAATGGTCCTAATATGTCCATCTCCCACTAAGCAAAGGGCCACGGTGCTGTCAGGGGACTCAGTTGGGTAGTCGGCTGCCGTTGAATGTGGGCATGTCGCTGACAGCTATCGCACTTCCACACCAGCTCGGCCGCATCTTCCCTCATAGTGGGCCAATAATATCCTTGTCGCAAAGCCTTGTACGCCAGTGTTCTGCCCCCCAGGTGGTTTCCGCAAATACCTTCGTAGATTTCTCGCAGAATGTAGTCGGCATTGCGGAAGTAGCGCACCAGAGGAGCAGGTGGGAGGACTTACGGTACAGACGCCCATCCAATATCAAAAACTTAGGGGCTTGTCTCTTAAGCAGCTTGGCTTCTGCGGGATCATCAGGGAGAATGCCATCGGTAAGATATCGGACGTATGCCTCCATCCATGAAGACCCTTGGCCGATCGGCATGGCCTCTTCGGTAGCTTCAATACTCGGGGCTTCTAGGTGCTCCAAGTACGTTCTCCCTAGGGCTCCGTTGGCCGAGGTGTCCAAACAGGATACTGCGTCGGCTCTGGTGTTCTCACCCCGGGAGATATAACTGACACCAAAGTGAGTGAATGACGAAGACCGTGATCGGACCTTCTCCAAATATCAAGCCATAGTGGGGTCTCGGGCCTCAAACTCCCTAGTGAACTGCCCGGTAATGAGCTGGGAGTCAGTGAAGGCTTGGAGGCGTTCCACTCCAAGCTCTTTGGCCAATCTCATGCTTGCCAGCAATGCTTCATATTCCGACTGGTTGTTAGTCGCGGGAAAAAGGAACCTTAGGGTGTATTCCACTGTTTCCCCCTCTGGACCGACAAGGATGAGGCCGGCCCCACTTCCCTGGGAATTCGAGGCACCATCGACATGAAGGACCTAGTCCCGCTCCTCGCATTCGGCCATCGCATTTAGGGGAGCTGAGTGGAGCTCTTCGAATGGTTCGCCGGCCTACATGCACTCAACTAAGAAGTCTGCCAGGACTTGGGACTTTATGGCTGACCTCGACCGAAAGGACAGATCAAATTCTTCCAACTTGATTGCCCATTTTGCCACCGGCCCAAGGTGTCTGGCCGAGATAGAATAGCTCTAAGCGGTTGGTCTGTGAGCACCACCACCGAGTGGGCTTGAAAGTAGGGCTTGAGGTGCTGAGCAGAGATGATTAGCGCAAAAATAATCTTTTCTGTGCGAGAGTACCTGGTCTCGATGTCATGGAGCACCTTGCTGATATAGTAGACGGGCTTTTGAGCCTCATCGGCATCGGCGCAGACAAGCACGGAGCTCACGGCCTTAGCCGAGGCCGCAAGGTAAAGGAAAAGCTCTTCTCCATTCCTTGGCTTGGACAACAGCGGCGAGGTAGACAGGAATTCCCTCAACCCCTCGAATGCTTTCTGACACTCTTCGGTCCATTCGAAGCCATTGGCCTTGCGGAGGGCCTTGAAGAAGGGTAAACACCTTTCTGCGGACTTTGACAAGAAACGACTTAAAGCCGCCACCCGCCTTGTCAAGCGCTGAATCTCCTTTTTATTCGCTGGGGGCCTCATGTCAAGGATGGCCTAAATCTTGTCTGGGTTCGCCTCTATTCCCCGCTGAGTCACCATGAAGCCAAGGAATTTGCCAGCCATAACCCCAAAGGTACACTTCCGCGGATTCAACTTCATGTAACAACGGCGAAGGTTATCAAAGGTCTCCGCCAGGTCGGCAATGTGGTCATCGGCGCGAACACTTTTAGTCAGCATATCGTCCATGTAAACCTTCATATTGTGTCCAATTTGATTTTCGAAGATCCTATTCATCAGTCTTTGATATGTAGCTCCTGCATTCTTTAACCCAAACGGCATTACTTTGTAGCAGTAAGTGCCCTTCTCGGTCACAAAAGAGGTGGCCTCTTTGTCTGCCGGGTCCATCTTAATTTGATTGTATCCGAAAAGGCATCCATGAAGCTGCGGATCTCGTGGCCTGACGTAGCATCCACCAGCTGATCAATTCTGGGCAATGGGAAACTGTCTTTGGGACATGCTTTGTTGAGATCGGTGAAATCAACACACATCCTTCAGCTCCCATTGGCCTTGCGAACCATGACGACGTTGGCGAGCCAATCGGGATAGTGTACTTCTCGGATATGCCTGGCCGCCAACAACTTACGGACCTCCTTGTCAATAGCCTTCTGCCGCTCAGGCGCAAAACTTCTCTTCTTCTGCCGAACTGGCCGACACTGTGGATTGAGGCTGAGCTTGTGAGTAATTACCTCGGGGGAATGCCTGGCATGTCCGAGGCTGACCAGGCGAACACATCTGAGTTAGCTTGAAGGAAGGTGAGGAGCCGAGCCTTCGCCTCCTTGGGTAGTAGCGATCCCACTCGGACGGTCTTCGCCGGGTCTTCCCCTAAGGGGAAAGTCAACAAATACTCGGCCGGCTCTCCCCTCTTCTCCGAGTCTTTGGGGTCCACCAGCTCGGCCATCGGCAGGGTTGGCGTCTCTCGAGAGCTAGGCGCCGTGTGGTAGCAGAGAGACAAGAGGTTCCTCTCCCCACGCATCTCCCCTACACCTTTATTAGTCGGGAACCTTACAAGCAACCTCTTGGTGGAGATAATGGCGTCCAACAGGTTTAATCCAGGCCTGCCCAGGATGGCATTGTAGGCTAGAGGAACTCGCGCCACTAGGAACTTTACCATGACCGTCTTTTGATGAGGCACCATCCCTGCCATAACCGGGAGAGTAATTTTCCCTTCTACCCTTATAAAATCTCCAGTGAAACCCATGAGGGGCATGGCAACGGGCCGAAGGGAGTCATGGGATAGGTTCATACGAATAAAGGCATCGTAACTCAAAATATCAGCCGAACTTCACTATCAACCAGTATCCTTTTTACAGGGTGTTTCGCAACTGTCATGGAAACAACAGCACTATCATCATTCGGATTACTCACCCCCTTAGTTCCCTTTCAAAGAAAGGGATTACAGGCTCTACTTCTTCTTCCCCCCTGAACTTCTTATGTGGACCGCCGGCCCCCCAGAAGATCATAGCTACCGTCTTCTCAGTCGGGGCATTATTGACTTCAACCTGGGCAAGTGGGGATGCGGACGGGCCTGGAGCAGTCGGGTTCCCTCTGGATGAACCTGCCAAGGTAGCCCTGTTGAACAAGGTCTTCGATCACCTTCTTGAGCTGGCGGCAACTCTCCGTGTCATGCCCATGATCCCGATGAAAATGACAATAAAGATTTTTATCACGGAAGACTCCAGGCTTCAGAGATGGAGGGCGCTGAAGGAAAGGCTCCCCTTCAATCTTCATCAAGATGTGGGATATCGGAGCTAGTAGGGGGGTACGGATCCCCTCCCTGGGAACGAGAGCCCTTGGCCGGTTGTTAGGTTGGCGGGGGGGCTCGGCTCTCTCCTGCTGGGGCCGATCGGATGTAGGTCGGGCTTGTTTCTTGTTGGGGCCCCCTTCCGTCTCGCGCCTGGAAGAGTCGGCTTCGTCGGCGTGGATGTATTTGTGCGCTTGGCCCAACAGCTCAGCATAGGAGTTCGGTGGCTTCTTATCTAGGGAATAGGTGAAGCGGGAGGGCCGAAGCCCTCGCTTCAAAGCCAAAGTAGCGACAGAGTCATCAAGGTTGTACACCTCCAGTGTAGCTTCATTGAACCAAGCTATGTAATCTTTCAGTGACTCGCCACTCTTCTGTTGGATGGCGAACAAGCTGTCAGCTACCCGTGGAATTTTTTGGCAGGCATTGATATGTGCTAGAAAAGCCCTTTCAGCTGCCGAAAGGAGTTAATGCTTCGCGGAGGCAGTCGGGAATACCAGGCCCACGCTGCCTTCCGAAGGGTGGCAGGAAAAGCGATGCATAGAAGGGAATCAGTCGCCCCCTGGACCTGTATAAGGACCTTATAGCTCTCCAGGTGGTCCAGGGGGTCAGTAGTGTCGTCATAAGGGTCCAGCTGGGGCAACCGAAATCGGGTGGAGATTGGCTCCTCCATTATGCGGTGAGACAAGGGAGGGCGGTTGTCATAATCCACCTCCGGCGGGTTAGTAACCATGCGGCTAAGTTCCTCCAGCCGCTGATTGTACTCCTTGAGGCGCCGCTTAGCCTGGCGGGTGACGCGCCCATCGAAAGACCCTTCCCGTGATGATCCCAAGGACGGGGATGGGTTACGGCGGTAACGAGCTCCTCGCTCGGCCTCCTTCCCCTGCTGCCGCCTGCGGGAGATGTCAGAATGACGGGAAGGTGACCGTGGTCTTTTGGAAGCCTCCCGGTAGCGACGTCCGAGGGAGGCACGTCGGCAGGGAACCTTCCGATAGAAGCTCTCCCGCGAGTGGACTGTTGGCAAGGAGGAGCGACCCCTGCATCTGGGGAAGGAGGCTGGGGCCCTTGCTGTGACGCTGCCACCTGCTGCTATAGGTGCTGGACTGCAGCACCAAGGAATAAACTTGAACAGCAAGAGTGTCGACACGTCGCCATGCATGGGCGACAATGGTGGGACAGGAAAAGGTCACCGGAGGGGCCAAGAGGCTCGCTTCTGGCTGCTCCGGCTCTTGGCGTTGCCCCCCAGTGCCGCCGTCCGAAACCTCCCGCGCTCGTGTCACCACCATCGTATCGAGCGATAAAGGAGAGTGGAGGCATGTAACCTTGGAGTGTTGGACTCTGCTCTTATCCCCCCTTCCTGGCGCGTCAATTTGTTGTAGCCAAAACACGTCTTCTTGATGCCGGGTGATGAAGGAGCTTCTACTCCCACCTCCAGGAAGGAACAAGGGCAATATATAAAGAAAATAATAGTAAATAAATGTACATATACAATAACCCGGCACTTACCCATATCTGAGCCGAGAAAGCATCCTGGAGGAGCGACGTGGCCCCTCGGCGATGGAACCCCCTATGGTATTCGGGGTAGCATATCTGGGCCATCAACTGCTCGGTCTCTAGCCCCATGCTCATCAACAACGGCCCGGAAGGGAAGGCCTTGGGCTCGCCCCTGTCCAGGTGAGGTGCTCCCGCATCCATGTCGGGGGTTGGCCTCTCTACTTCGGCTTGCGGGCTTGTCGGCGCTCGGTCTTGCGGCCTGAACCTCAGGTAGAACCCTCTCCGGGGTTGGCTCGACCTCGGGGCAAGATGGCCCCGCCTTGGAAGGGTCGGCTCTCCGGTCGGAAGGACAGCGTCGGCTCGGGGCCCCTCGGGAGGAGTGTCAGCCGTGAGATCTACGGGGTGGGCCG
>UESW01000835.1:0-20884 GCA_900491605.1 Calamus simplicifolius | reverse complement strand
CATCCCAAGGAATTGATTATAGGTGATCCATCTCAAGGAATAAGAACTAGATCATATGAGAAATATTAGTAATCATCTTGCATTTGTCTCTCAAATTGAACCTAAAACATTGAAGAAGCTGAAAAAGATAATAATTGGATGCTAGCAATGCAAGAAGAATTAAACCAATTTACTAGAAATAATGTATGGACATTAGTGGAAAGACCTAAAAATCATTCAGTATAGGATCAAAATGGGTTTTTAGAAATAAACTAGATGAAAATGGCATAGTAATTAGAAACAAAGCTAGATTAGTTGCAAAAGGATATAATCAAGAAGAAGGTATTGATTTTGATGAAACCTTTGCACCTGTAGCTAGATTAGAAGCCATTAGACTTTTACTTGCATTTGCATGTCATATGAATTTTAACTTATTTCAAATGGATGTTAAAAGCGCATTTTTAAATGGATTTATAAATGAAGAAGTTTATGTAGAACAACCACCAGGTTTTGAAGATCATGAATTTTCAAATCACGTTTTTAAATTGCACAAGGCATTATATGGTTTGAAACAAGCACCTAGAGCTTGGTATGATAGACTAAGTAAATTTTTAATTGAAAATGATTTACAAGAGGAAATGTTGATAAAACATTATTTTTGAAAAGAAAAAGTAAAGATTTACTTGTAGTTCAAATTTATGTTGATGACATTGTTTTTGGTGCTACTAACGATTCTCTATGTCAAGAATTTGCTAAGTTAATGCAGGGAGAATTTGAAATGAGCATGATGGGAGAACTCAACTTCTTCCTTGGACTCCAAATCAAACAAAGCAAAGAGGGTATCTTTATCAACCAAACAAAGTACACAAGAGAATTCTAAAGAAATTTGGTATGGAATCAATTAAACCCCTCGGAACACCAATGAGTCCTTCATGCAAGCTGGACAAAGATGAAGAAGGTAAGAAGGTTGATCAAAATATTATCGAGGTATAATCGGATCCCTACTTTATTTAACTGCAAGTAGACCAGACATTATGTTTTCTGTTGCTTATGTGCTAGATTTCAGTCAGAACCTAAAGAATCACATTTAATGCTGTTAAAAGAATACTAAGATACTTAAGTGGAACAAAAAATGTAGGTTTATGGTATTCTAGAGACTCCACATTAAATCTGATTGCATACTCTGATTCTGATTATGCTGGATGCAAGTTAGATAGAAAAAGCACAAGTGGTGCATGCCAATTTTTAGGAAGTAACTTAATCTCATGGTTTAGCAAAAAGCAAAATTCGGTTGCATTATCTACTGCGGAAGCAGAATATGTTGCAGCTGGAAGTTGCTGTGCTCAAATCCTATGGATTAAGAGACAACTTGAAGACTATGGTATCACACTTGATAAGACACCTATAAGATGTGATAATACAAGTGCAATAAATCTAACTAAAAATCCAATTCAACATTCAAGAACAAAGCATATTGAAATAAGATATCACTTTATAAGAGAACATGTAGCCAATAATGAAATTTGTCTTGATTATGTGAATACTGAAGAACAACTAGCAGATATATTAACAAAACCCTTAAGTGAAGAGAGATTTTGTTATCTTAGAGGAGAATTAGGAGTTTGTGATCCTTTGGAATAGTTTTCTGAAACTCTTAAGGACATCTATCTAGATTTCATCATTTTCTTGAAAAATCTTGATATTTCAATAAGGAAATCTATCTAGATCTTGATTCATTGTTTCCCCAATTGCTAAAGAACATTAATCTATAATTTGATGATTAATTTGAATAGTTTCAAATCCTTGAAACTTAATTTTTTATCTCTGAAACTGTTAGAGTCGACTCTGACAGTTTGTGGAGTCGACACCTGAGTTTTTGATGTTCTGTCTAAGCGATTAGAGCCGACTCTGGCTTTTGTGGAGCCGACTCTAATACGAGCGCTGACAGATTTTCTGGTTCGGAGCCGACACCCAGTTTTCGGGAGTCGACTCTAAGTCGAGCTAGGTCAAAAATAAAAAGGCGGAGTCGACCCCCAATCATTCCATTCGTCTCCAAAACCTATCCAAAAACTCCAAAGCCTTTCCAACTTCCCCAATCTACTCAAAACCCTTGATTAATCTTCCAATCTTCTCAATGGCACCTAAGAGGCGGATTCGTCGGTGGAGCATCCGTTCCAACGAAGAGACGCACTGTTCGGAGGCAACCCTCGCCTTCTTCCTCTTCGGCCACTCAAGAGGATTCCCCTCCTTCACCATCTTCACCCAAAGGTTGATCATTTAGCCGGTAAGACCATTACCACTGGGAGAAAGTGAACTTTGATTTATTTGAATCGGAAGGTTCTCTATTGGAAGAAATTTGAAGGAAATGGGATGGGAAAAAATTTGTTCACTTGATATACCCACTTATCCAGCCTTAGTAAGAGAGTTTTACAACGGTTTAAGCAGAGGAGAAGGTGGATTAATAAGTATAGTAAGAGGAACAAGAGTGACAATAACCTCTGAGATTCTTGGAAACTTATTAGAAATGCCCACAATCGGATTAATGGAATATCAACATGAGGATAGAAGTGGAGCATTGACAAGAATGCTAGGGAGAGATGTGACTGAGTTTGAAGAAATCTTTGCAAATCAGTTGAATCTAGAACTCAGATTACTACATAATATCTGTGGAAGAATCTTATTTCCAAAAATTGGTAGATTCGAGTATGTCTCGGAGCGAGACGTTCTGTTAATGGACTGCATAATTACTGGAAGGCCAGTCAATTTAGCTGGCATGATGATTGGATACATGGCAGAGGCAGCTACAAAGAAGAGATCAACACTGCCATACGGTATGATTCTGACACTAATCTTTAGAAGCCAAGGTGTGCTCATTATGGAGAATGAACCTTTAAGAAAACTGAGACACACTGATTATTATAGCATATCTACTATTCATCGGATGGGCTTCAAGAAATTGAATGGTGTTTGGATGAAAGGAGGAAGAGAGGAAAGAGCAGAAAGAGAAAGAGCAGAGAAACCAGAGTAGAAGACATCCCGGGACCATCCACTGAGGGACCATCTGTCCCTGATCCATCTATTGCGGGACCTTCTTCAGCTGGACCTTCAGAGGCCGGACCTAGTTCTATTCCCTCACCTCCACATCAGCCTATAACAAATTCTGGGAGATTCTCTGATGAACAATTGATCAGTTAAGAGGTTTGCTTGCTGAGTATGATAGCCAGAGATCTCAAGAAATTTCTAAATTAAAAGAAGACTTTAATCAGTTGAAGGAAGAACTAAATTCGAGACTGGACATGATCTCCTTTACCTTAAGCAATTCAGTTGAATCCTTTGGGCTGATCTTCAAAATCTTCGAAAGGATGGAAGGTATTGCTGATGGGTCAGGATCTTATGTTCATGCAACGGGTCAATTGAAGAAGGACATTGACCTTGCAGTCTCTCAAATCGAAGCTTGCCTTGAAAACTTTAAGAAATCACAAAAGGATGATGTAATGGAAATCATAGGTCATTGAAGAAAATTGTATTCAAACACATCTGACCTTGATTTTGATTTTGATAGTTTGTACTTAGGAAGTTTTTGAATATCTAATGTATTTCATTTTGAAATGTAATGAATCAACTAATGTAATGGTTCTTGCTTATGAAATGCAATTTCACATTTTCAAATATTGATTGCTTGGATCCCTATGCTTTATTGAGTCTACAACTTTCTTTATCTAATACTCTCCTTATTGCTGATAACAAAAAAGGGGGAGAGATGGTTGAGATGGTTGAATATGCAAAGAAAGAAAGATTGAATATGAATATTGAATATGCAAAGACTTGAAAATTTTAATGAAGGGAGAAATGGTTATATATGCATAAAGAAAGAAAGAAAGGGGGAGAATAATTGTTTATGCAAAATGACTTGAAATGTTAATCAGTTAAAATTTGATGCTATATAGGGGGAGCTATTCAATGCAGGGGGAGCTTAACAAAAAGCTCAATTGCAATTTTATGCACATTAAGATTAAATATTCATAATTGATGGATTATATTGAACTCATGCACAATTTTAAAGTTTACGTTGAACATTGGCATCAAAACCTTAATTTAAAATGTTTAAGTTTCAAAATGACTATAATCTTAGTTTGAATGAATTTTTGAATGCATATACTCAAAGTTTTTGTTATCATCAAAAAGGGGGAGATTGTTGACCCAATTGATGATTTTGATGATTAACAAAACTATTTGAGTATAACTATTGAAGGCTCTGATGATTTTGATTTAGTGTTTCAGATTATAAGACTATTGAATGATCAAAATCAGGAGTTACATAGTGTTCTGGATCGAATCTAATGTCTAGGTAAGAATTGCAGACATTAGAGTCGACTCCGAGAATCACAGAGCCGACTCCGGAACTGGCACGGACGTTAGAGTCGACTCCGAGACTGTTAGAGTCGACTCTCACAGAAGAAGCAGAAAGTCGATTTTTCTGGCCCCGACCTAGAGTCGACTCCGGGTAAGTTAGAGTCGACTCCGGAAAAGTTTCTTGTCGACCCCAGAAAAGCCAGAGACGACTCCAGAAATATCGTTTTGAGATGCCTCGAGCTAGAGCCGACTCCAGAAAAGTTAGAGTCGACTCCAACCCACCTGGAACGAAAAATCAAGTTGCCAGATCAGCTCTAACGGTAATATTTCTATTTTACCTTATTTCTAACGGATATATTTTGATACAAGGTACACTCCAACGGATAGTTTTCTTCCAAAAATGGTGTGAAAGAAATCTATAAAAAGGGAAGACTATTGTTCAAAAAAGAACGGAAAATAGAAAGAAAAAGAGAGAAAATCTGAGATAGACAAATCCCATTTCAAAAATCCGAGAGCTTGAATCTTAAGAGGAAAACCTTCTAGCTCAAATCCACTCCACTCCAAAAAGCTCAAGAGGAATCCAAAGCGTTCAAATCAAAGTCTTGGTGGATTTCCCAACTTGGAGAAAGGAGATTCATTTCTTGCTTTTCAACTCTTCTCAACTGCTTCAACTGTGAAGAATCGGAGCTGAGGCTTGATTCAATCCAGCAAGGAGAAGAAGAAAAGAAGAAAAGAAGAAAAGCTCAAAAGCCAACCAATCTACAAATCAGGCTTTTCTAAACCTTGTTATTCTTAATTTGTATATTTGCTCATTGAGGAGCTTTGTATTTCAAAAACAATACTTATTTTGTTTGTGCCTAGTTCAATCTGGGGGATTGAACTAGAGGAGGTAGTTTTACCTCGGTTCAAGCTTGGTTAAGCTTGGGTTAGGGTTTTTGTGCTGGTGAGCCCTTGAAAACCAGCTGGGTTCGTTGTGCGCCCGGAAAAACAACAAGTTCGAGTTGTGAGCTTGTAAAACAACTCTGCTGTAATCTAGGGTGATTATAGTGTGGACCCAAGTGAATCTTGGGAGTGGACGTAGGTGTTGGATACACCGAACCACTATAAAATCTTTTGTGTTTGCCGTGTTCTATTGTCTCTTTCTCTATCTCTATCTTATTCACTGCACTTTATAGTTACCTTGCATTTGCCTTCATTAATCTCAAGCAAACTATTTTAAAAAGGCTAATTTTTTAAAGAACCCAATTCACCCCCCCCCCCCCTCTTGGGTTGCCATCTGGGCCAACAGTCATTAAATGTGTCGAGGTGGGGCCGACTTGGAAGAGGCCGAGACGGGATGATGCCGAGGTGGGGCCGACTTAGAAGAGGCCATTAAATGTGCCAAGATGGGGCCGACTTGAATGAGGCGGGATGGGACGATGCCGAGGCAGGGCCGACTTGGAAGAGGCCATTAAATGTGCCGAGGCGGGGCCGACTTGAATGAGAGGGCCGACTTGAATGAGGCGGGGCCGACTTAGAAGAGGCCGAGACGGGACGATGCCGAGGCCGGGCCAATTTGAATGAGAGGGTCGACTTAAATGAGGCGGGGCTGATTTGGAAGAGACCGACTTGAATGAGGCGGGGCCAACTTGGAAGAGGCCAGGACGAGGCTGGGCCGACTTAAATGAGGCGGGGCCGATTTGGAAGAGGCCAACTTGAATGAGGCGGGGCCGACTTGAATGAGAGGGCCAACTTAAATGAGGCGGGGCCGATTTGGAAGAGGCCGACTTGAATGAGAGGGCCACTTGAATGAGGCGGGGCCGACTTGGATGAGAGGGTCGACTTGAATGAGGCGGGGCCGACTTAGAAGAGGCCGGGACGAGACTTAGAAGAGGCCGGGACGAGACGATGCCGAGGCCGACTTGAATGAGAGGGCCGACTTAAATGAGGCGGGGCCGATTGGAAGAGGCCGACTTGAATGAGGCGGGGCTGACTTGAATGAGAGGGCCAACTTAAATGAGGCAGGGCCAATTTTGAAGAGGCCAACTTGAATGAGGTGGGGCCGACTTAGAAGAGGCCGAGACAGGACGATGCCGAGGCCGGGCCGACTTGGATGAGAGGGCCGACTTGGACTTCTCCCTTCCTTTGCGTCTGTGACGCTCCACTCCATTAGATGCTGGCCTACGTGGCAGCTATAAATGCTGGGGCCGAGATGTAGTGCCGGGGCAGGGCCGACTTGGACTTCTC
Organism: Calamus simplicifolius; assembly: GCA_900491605.1. Classification (NCBI taxonomy): domain Eukaryota; kingdom Viridiplantae; phylum Streptophyta; class Magnoliopsida; order Arecales; family Arecaceae; genus Calamus; species Calamus simplicifolius. Next base: position 14,326 of record UESW01000835.1, on the reverse strand, counting down.
CCTTCCTTCGCATCTATGACGTTCCACTCCATTAGATGCTGACCTACGTGGCAGCCATAAATGCCGGGGCCGAGATGGAGTGCCGAGGCGGGGCCGACTTGGACTTCTCCCTTCCTTCGCGTCTCCACTCCATTGGATGCTGGCCTACGTGGCAGCCATAAATGCCGGGGCCGAGATTGAGTGCCGGGGCGAGGCCGACTTTGACTTCTCCCTCCCTTTGCGTACGTGACGCTCCACTCCATTAGATACTGGCCTACGTGGAAGCCATAAATGCCAGGGCCGACTTGGACTTCTCCCTCCCTTTGCATCCGTAACGTTCCATTCTATTAGATATTGGCCTACGTTGTAGCCATAAATGCGGGGAGAGAATAAGGCAATAAATGCCTTAGAGAATGCACGGCTATGAATGCTTTGGTGTGAAAGACATGATATGGCTATGAAGCCAAACGGGAGTGCCGCGGCAAAGCAGGTCGTGCGGGAGTGCCGGGGCGAAGCTGGTTGAGCGAGAGTGTCGCGTCAAGATTTCCGTGGCCGAGCGGGAGTGCCGGAGCTGGACTTTTTGCTCTCCTTTGCCCACGTGGTGCTCCATTCCAATAAATGCTGGCCAAGTTATTATGACTGTTTCTGCACCATTAAATGCTCAGCCAACGTCATTCTCCACCATTAAATGCTCCATCTTTTTGATTTGACTACTGGCCATTAATGATGAAGGTGGCAGAACCCGCTGGCCCTTTTTCTTTTTTTTTTCTCTTTCTTCATTATGACGAGATACTTGTTGCAGTTGAAAGCAATATCGCTGATAAAATATTTAATATCAATCATGCCCTTTGAAAAGAAAGCCAAATAGAATAGTGAGGCCGCCTATGAATTAAGCATCCAGGAAAGGAAAATCGTCTGAAAATTGCTATTTTGAGAGGATGCCATCCAAAAATTGTTGCCTTTATTGCCCATGGGGTCAACTGGCCCCATCAGGGTGTGATACCCCATATTTAGTCCCACATTGAAAGGGAGATGGGAGAAGAATGTGTTATGTGCTTTATAACTCAAGTTCACTTGCTACCCATTAATTTTTACTTGAGTTTTTGGGCAAATAGCTAGCGGGTGGATGAAGTTAATTGGGCTAGCTGGTGGGCTTGGGGTATTACAGAGGGACTTGGCTTGACTTACTACTTCAGTTCTTTCAAATTCTTTTTCTACATTCCCCAAGGTTGGTGGCAGTGAGGATTACTTCTCGATGCATTTTTTTCTTGTTAATTACTATTTATATGAAACCTCATACTCAGTAAAGGATCTTCAAGTCATTTAAAAAGTATGAAAGTTATCAGCTCATGGCTCTTAGGGGAAGAAAATGGTGAAGAATGATAACATTTTGGGTTTAAAGCTTTATGCACCAAAAGCACCATTTGCTTGTACTGAAAAGAAAGATCACCCCACTAGTTATAGGAATCTATGATATAACTTTGTAGTCCAACTTAAGGTTCACTTGATCAAGATTAGATATTTACATTACTATGTGACCAGTGCTATGTCAGGGAGTCAAAGCATGGAGGCAAGGTGTTGATTCACAAAGAAAAGGGCACCAATGAAGGAGGACCTTTTCAAGTCGGAGATGGAAGACTGATAAGAAATGAGTCTTGATCTAGAGTTCATGACTCGTTTCTTCTATGTCTTTTCAGACTACCATATCTCATCTAGGGTTAGGAAGTCAAAGTCAGTCAAGAGAATCATATAGCTTTAATGAATGTACCACATCTTTCTTCTTACCAACTCTTATGCTAATTAGTTCCATACTTAACTTAACTCAACTCATCTAAGCCTTTTTCCAATTACATGGGGTCAGCTAAATGAATCTGCTTCCTCCACTATGCTCTATTCAGGATCAAGTTGACATTTAAATTTAAATAGTTATATCTTTTTTAATTATTTCTGCTCATGTTATTTAGGTCTACCTCTACCTTTATCCTTATCATGAATTGTTAAAAGATCACTCTTTCTAACTGAAGCATCTAAAGGTCAACATTGTATATGTCCAAACCACCGTAATCGATTTTCTCTTATTTTATCTTTAATTAGGGCTACTTCTATTATTTTTCTTATATTTTTTTTTTTAATTCTATCTTTTAAAGTTTTACCACATATCCATCTTAACATATGCATTTTTTGTTACACTTAATTTATTCACATGTTATTTCAATATTGCCCAACACTATGTTTCATATAGCATAGCTGGCCTAATAACAGTTTTATAAATTTTTTTTTTAATTTTAATGGGATGCGCCGATCATACAATACTTCTGAAGTACTCCTCCACTTAATACATCTTGCTTTAACTCTATGATTCATATCTTCACCTATTTCATTATCTTGCTAGATAATTGATCCCAAATACCTAATTTTTTACTTCTTAATATCTTTTAGCTTGCAATCTTCACTAATTCTTCATTTTATTTCTACTCTCACTAAAATTATATTTCATGTATTCAGTTTTAATGCTACTAATCTTAAAACCTTTAGATTCTAAAGCTTCTCTCCAAATCTCTAACTTAACATTTACTCCAGATTTAGTTTCATCAATCAACACTATATTATTTGCAAATAATATACACCATGGGATATCATTTTGAATATGTTTGATTAATTCATCTATAACTAATACAAAAAGATATAGACATAACGCAGATCATTGATGTAAACCTACAGTAATTAAAAACTTACTAGTTTCTTCTATTATTATTTTAACAATACTTATTGCTCTATCATACATATCTTTTATCAATTCTATGCACCTTTTGATAATTTCTTTTTTCTCTAAAATCCATCATAGTATTTCTTTAGGTATTCTATCATATGCTTTCTCTAAATTAATAAAGACCATATGAAGGTCTTTTTTCTTTTCTCTGTATCTCTCCATCAATCTTCTTAATAAATGAATAGCTTTCATAGTCGATCTTTCATGCATAAATCCAAATTGATTATTTGACACCAAAGTTTTAGCTTTTAATCGATTTTCTATTACTCTCTCCCATAATTTCATTGTATGACTCATTAGCTTAATCCCTCAATAATTTGTATAGTTTTATATATCTCTTTTATTTTTGTATACGGGTATTAATATGCTTTTTCTCCAATATTTCATAATCACAAAGTAATAAGTAGTTATCTTCCAACCTACTTCTCTCTTACCTATTTGAAACTAAATATAAATTTTTTTGGCTCCTAGAGTCTCTATTCGCTACTAAGAAATGTTTCTTCATTGTAGAAGAACATGCAAAGTTTCATCTTCATGTCCTTTAGATAAATCTGATCTATTGGTAACGAGAAGAATATTAGATGAGATCTTGATTCTTAGTTTTTTAATGAACCTCTTAACAGATTACCCATGGTCTACAATCAATTTAGTTTGGAGTCCAATGCCTTTTTTAAGGCCTTGTTTGGTAGGCATGCATTTTTATGGAAAAATGTCTTTCTTAGAAAGATATAAAAAGCACTTTTGTTTGGTTATCGATTTCAAAGTGGTCAATGGGAAGCATTCTTCCTAAAAGTCATGATTTTTCCATGACCATACCAGAAGGCATGTCTCATGAAAATGTTTTATATTTTTCCATGACTATTGGATAACAGATGTTTTACTATGAAAATGTAGGTTCCTAAGAATTGTTTTATGATATGATAAGACCTTAATATCTTTTTTGTTTACAAAGGAGCTTGGAATATGGATGTGATGTCCTTCCTTTTTTTTCTTCTTCATTTACTTTATCTTGATTTCCCAAATCCCTATAGGTGGTGTACTGCTAGAGGATATTTTGTCATGAAGGAAAATTTATCTTAATCATATTATAGTTAAAAAAAGTGTACATAACACATTTGCGAGTAGATTTAAACCAAACTTCTAAGCATACTTCAAAGGTATACCTCTCAATGCACTTCCTTGTAGAAACATATGAGAGGAAGACTGCCTACAACTCATTTCCTTGCAAGTCCAATCTCTTCTCTTTAGCCCATTTATCTTTAATGCAAGGATGAAACTGTTAATCACATTCTCTTTGCTTGCCCCTAATTAAAGGCTATGTTCGAGCTATAGTTTGTCGTAGCTCCTTATTAAGGATCATTGACTTGCTTAACCAGATCATTTCCTTTAGCCAACTAAAATTTTCTATATCCCTCTTAATTCATCCACTGTAGTGCATCTAAAAGGGAGGAAGGAATAAAGAGGTATTTCAACATAGAATCGGAGCACTAAAAGTATCTTTATCTAAGCTAAGTGCTATACTACTATTTTTTTTTTAATTCCCTTAACTCTCCTTTACTTAATGTTCTTGTCATTTGGGAATTTACTTAATGATTCATATTATTCTTCTCAACCTCTTATTTTTTGGCATCCATTACCATCGAGTTTTATTAAATTAAACTTTGATGGATCTATTCATCTTTCTTGAGTAGGAGCTCATCTTTTTTAATTATATTAAGATTCATATATATACAAGAAGATTCCATTCCTTTATCATCAAACACTAATTCAAAATTTATTGTTGGTTGGTTCAAGATATAGAATCTCCTTTAGTTACTTCAATATCTAATTTGATCATTGAAGATGGCTTTACTATAGTTACTTCTTGGTTTAAAGGCACTTATGAGTGTTTGCCTCCTCTTCTTTAACAAATTAAGCAATTATTATCATTTGCCTCTGTGTCTATTTCCATTAACTATACTTAGAGAAGGCTACTAAGCTACTGACTTTCTTGCTAATAAAGTTTTTCTTACTTCTTAGTAAAACTAACCCATGTTGTTAATACTCGAGGAGTGGCCTATCCTTGCTACTATTAAAGTATTCCTTTTATTAAAAAAAACAATGTTGGATCACCAAATATTTGGATGTTGTCAATTTAACTTAGAAACTAGTGATCCAAATCAAAAGTCAAGCTAAGTTAGTGTATTTTAGTGATCCAACCAAGTTTCAGAACCCATCCCATACGAAGGATCTTTGAATGCATATGCATATTTATATAGTTTTAATCATTATTATTTGCAAATACATGTTGATTTAGCAATCTTTATATGACATAATACTTCAATTTTAAATATTTTTACTAAACTTTTTTGCTATTTAGTTTTATTTTCATATGTTGCAAGTACTTGTAAATTACTTATTTGTACTACTATCTACTTAGATTATTAAGAGCCCAAGAGAGTCTTTGAGATTTCAAACACCATATATGAGTCCTGCTCAGCTCAGCACTCCAATGTTCTTGAAGTGTGCTTCTCTAGCTTGATTTGATAATAATGGTTTCTTATAATTTCATTATTAGATGTCACCATAATGATAATCTAGTCCTTCAAAAAATATTATACTTTATCATAAGGAAGCTGTTTGCTACAAGGACAATTGATGATTGAGTGCATTCACTGTTGCTTTTTTAGAATGGCTTTTATGAATAAAGCTAAGATGAATAAATCCAAGTTCTATTTGTGAGCATCACATTTAAAGCTATCTTAAGCATCTATGCGTTGAGATTTAGTGAAAGGAAAAGAAGTGCTATATCTAAGCTACCTCTTTTGTCATACCCACCAAATGGAATGTTTGTGTGCTGTTAGGATAGTTGCTTAAGTTGTCCAATTGGACAAGATCTTATTCAAAATATTTCCTACTAGTTATTTTTAGTTCTTACATCCTTGCCTTCAATCTATTGGCAGAAACTTCAAGATGGATGATCGTGCCCTATCAATTTTTCTTGTAACTTGCTGATGAAGATAATTATCTCAACTAGTAGGCAAGGGCAAGCTGCGTTTGTCATGATGGGTCCGATGGTTAGAGGCATTAGGAATGCTTTTTTATGTAGTAATTAAATGTTGATCATTGCAGTTTAATAATGCAAATCTTCAGCTTCTTGTATGTAAAATGCCATAGGATTATCCTGGTGTGGGTCAATGGCAAGTGATGACTGTCCTTACTTGATGAAGAAACTAAAGCGAACCAGATTGAAAAGAATCATCTTCAACTTAACAAAGAAACCGAAAAAGAGAGAGTCTTGTTGCAATATAAACTAAGAATGATGAAATCTATTTTCACATAATATTAGAAACAAGCTGCCATGAACTTTAAGTGGATCAAAGTCTATCTTCAAAGTACATTTGGAAGTGTTACAGATCTAGTAAGCATTTGGAATTTCTTGGGATCTAGTAAAATATTGTTATAAAAAATATTAGCCCACCAAAAGAAATGTTGCCTATGATCTTGCTACTTATTACTTCTCATTCAAGTTGAGATAAGGCCAACATTATTTATGCTTATTGAACTAATCTATAGCTTGGGTTTATATAAAAATTTTCTTTCTACAATGATAACCCTCCATCAAGGGAGGACATTTGAGTTACTATTCCAATTAGTTTTACCAACAAAAGATGAAAACATCAAATTATCAAAAGGAAAAAGAGGACAAAACATATGTGAAGAGTATTTTTTTTTCTTTCTTATATGAAGAGTATTTAATGTTAAACTCCTACTTGTTATTTGAACTTCATATAGTTTGTCACTACAAGAGAATTAAATTTTTATATTTGAAGACACATTATGGGAGCAAAGACCATAAATAACTACATGTCAAAAGGCAGTATTAATTAGATGTTCAATAACATCAATCTTTCAACCATACATTAGGCATTGCCTACTAACTAAAATCAAAGCACTATCACGCTAAAGTTACAACCAGACTAGCTAGAGATTGTTAATAATAAAGTATTCATTTAATTTAATTATCTTGGATATGATTGCCTTTACTATACTCTCAAGCAACAACTTATAGAAGAATAGGAAGCAAGCACATCACACAAGTATAAATTAACATAGATTAATTAGTCATTAGGTAGTTAGAGCATATATGGTGCAGTTAATATTAATTAGTGAAAAAGCCATTCAAATGTTAGCCATATAGATGGTTCAAGAATGAAGAGATCTATAAGAACATATGAATTTGGTGACTAGATGAAGGGTTTAATACATGTGGTGGGATAAATAGATGGGTCTAATATATCTTGCTTAAACTTGCACCAATTACTTTGTATTGTAGTATTACTATTGTAAATAAATAGTATAAGCCCATTCAATTCATGTTGTCTTAGTATAAATTATATGAAGATATTGATGCTAGACGAGTTGAAAAGTTTGGTAGACCTAAGATATCAAACTTATGCTTTTTACCGCCAAAACACAAATACGGATACATACGCCCTACACTTTGTATCATAAAGAATTTAAAATAATACACCTTACATATCATTGGGACTTACTCTAAAGAAATTAATTTTTTAAATTTATTCTTTAAATTAATTTTATATCTAATTTTGGAAGGAATCTATGAACTAGATGTAAGTTTTGAACTAAATTCATATTAGAGATTTAAAGCTTTGTAGCATTTCCTTTAAACTTATTTTTCTCTTCATAAAAGGGCCCAGAAATATATAATCTTCCTAGTCAATACAAGTGATCAATCTTTCTTTGATAATAAAGAACATTCAAAGAGGCAAGACCAAATAGGACATGCATGCATATTACTTATTTTCATAGTAAGCAATATCATTTAGTTTCTAACACCTTGAAAGAATCCAAATTTCGACATGGTCAGCCCAAACTATATCACCACATAGATTAGCTCATCTATATCACTAATGCATGCTTATTTCTGTGTAAGTGCTCACAATATGTTAAATTTAATTCTTTTGATTGTTTTACAAGTAAACAATAACTAATTTTATACACTTCAAAATTACTTGCATTAAAATAAATATACATATATAGATAGAATAAAGTCATACTTGTAACTTTAAGAAAGTTACACTTTTTTGAACTAAATGATGAGGCTCTACATTATCTTTACGTCTTAAACAAAGTATGACTTCAAACTAAATAAAATAGAAGAAAAACATTATCTTTACATCTTAAACAAAGTATGACTTCAAACTAAGTAAAATAGAAGAAAAAAAGAATTCATATAACTAACTCCAACTAGTTTAGGATTAAGACTTTGTTTTTGTTATAGTTGTATATGATGAAATTGTATATCGATGATTTTAGTTGTTAGATGTGATCTGCTATCTATATTCTACTCTTATGAAAAAATTTATGTGATTTGAAGAACCTTAATCTATGGATTAAGTGGTTAAAAAATTAGATAGTTTAAATGATAAATTTTTTGACCACTTAATGTGGAGGTTAAGGGACTCCAAATTACATGGTTTTTGATGTATAGATAATCTATAAGAATAGATTACAAATAATGACTTAGATCGTCGATATAAACTCATATCATCCAATTCAAAAGAAGTATAATTCTCTTAAAGTAATAATATGTATGACTTGATCTTGTCTGTATATTTGTTTTGATATAAGTAATTTTGAAGTGTAAAAATCTAGTTGTTGATTACTTGCAAAACAATCAAAATAATTGAATTTAGTATATTACTAGAACTTACACAGAGATGAACATGCAGATAAATACGAGCGAATCCTTGTATTGATATAATTTGGACTGACCATATTAAAAATTTAAATACTTCAGAACTAAGACCAATTAATTAGCCTTTCTATTTATTCATTTATGTAAGGTTTGTTTGAATGTAAAATCAAAACTGGTTTGCTCTTACATTACATGATTATAAGCAATAATCTTTTTAGATGTGATGTAGTGATAAGCACATTATGATGACATGACAATCAAAATGGTACAAATGATAAGTAATATATATGACTAGTTGATTTTTATGAATTAAATCGATAGTTATGGTAAATAACTAGCCATCCAAATACGCTAGCAACCAATGAGAGAAATAGGAGCATTAATCTTTTTCGTTGATAATATCCTTTATTGCACCATTAGAATTGAATGAAACTGATAGTTTGGATGGTAGGCTAGATCGAATATAAAGAGATGAGCCTAAGAATATCAAAACAATAATAAGGTTTATTGAGGTCAAGGCCTAAATAACAAGACAAATATTTAGAGAAGAGCTTTTTTATAATTATCTAGCATCCATAGGAAAGAAAAACATATTCTTCAAAATCAAGATCCACTCGATTATAAGGTCTTAAAATATTGTTTTAGAAATAACTTGATTAGATATAATGCAATTAGTCATAAATCTAGGGTCATTCCTTTAGTTAAAACACTAAGATATAATATTTTCTATTCATAAGAAATGTCTTCGAGCAACCAACCTTAAATTGCTTGAATTTAATGTATTATTATTTTTATATTTTTAAATATCTCCTCATGTAGCCAATTTTCATCCCGAGTGATTAATTTTTTTTTAAAAAAAAACAAGAACAAAGAAAATAAATTAGATTATTCTTCAGCCAATTTAACTTCATACCATATTTGTACCTTGAATAATTAGACAAAACAAGATAACAATTTTTTAGGAAAATAAATTAAACGAGATGAAAGAAAATATATCAATTTTTATTCAATTTGCATTCACGCATCTTTGATACACTTTTTAAGAAAAACATGTCTATCTATGTTTGAGGATATGATGCTCTCAATATTTTAACAAATGATGCTCTCAACCTTGTATGGCGAACAATCAAGTTGTCATCAAGCTAGATCGACTTATTGACAATTGGAGGGGACAAAAAATGTGGAATTTGAGAAAAAGTAGAATCTATGAAGACGAGGGGGGGGGGGGGGTATGCAAGTAATAACATAGGAGAAGATGACAGGCTTGAGAGAGTAGGTTGGAATAAGAGGTAAAAAGGAAACCAAATGAAATAGCAAGAGCTCAAACTAGAGGGCTCAATGAATATGGTAAGTGTCGATGAATATATTATTTTAAAAATGTTTATTCAATTGGAATAAGGAGGAATAAATCTTATATTCTATCTTTTTTTCATAAACCAAACACAACCTATATATTGTATAATATCAATATATAGAAACTTACTTTGTGATGAACTAATTTATATTGCAATCTAAACTCAATGATGTTTTTTCAGCTAGGGCCGACTAAGATTGACCTTGCTCAAAAATCTAGCCAAATCCAACCTTTTTTAGTTTGGAATTTTGTTCTCTCTTTTTCCCCCTTACTTTTCAAGCTTGGGTTAAGCGTAAGTCAAACTCTTTGATTCAAATTTTAGATGGGTCGTGTCCTAATGTTCCATTTGGATGCCAAAAAAAAAAAGGGAAAACATTTGAGCCACACCTTAAGTAAATATCTCATATAGGGATGGTAATTTTTTTCGTTTGGCAGTTTATCCAGCCAGTACCATTTTTAATTGATCGGAAAATCCTCAATCTAAACATCTTAATGGGTAACGGGGATTTTTTGTTAATGGCTAAACGGGTAAATGGCCCGGGAATGATATTCTTCGCCCCATCCCCGTTTACCTATCCCCATCCCCATCCTCGTTAACTTTAATATAATATATTTAAATTTTAAATATATATATTAATATATTAAAAATTAAAAATTAAAAATAAATAAATATATGTAATCCAGACTCTTGCTCTTTGTTCTTCCACGCAGCCATCTCTTGATCTTCCTTTTCTTACGCAGCTGATCTAAAGTTCTGAAAGAACCAGCTTCATCAGTCCATTGTCTATCTTCGCCAATCGCTGCTCCATTGATGCCCTCCAACACCTTTTTCTTTCTCTGGTACGCTCATCTCTTTTCTTTATTTTTAAAGAAAGATATCTCTTTATTTTTTGCTTTTAAATTTGAATGTATTCTTTTTTTTACGGTTGTTGCATTGAAAATCTTCATTTTCTAATTTTTTTCCTTATTAGTTATTTTGTTCTCACTTTTCATTCTTTTCTTTCTTATCCCAGAGGTCGAAGAATCTTATATGTATCAATATCATCATTTGGTTGTTCTTGATTAGTCTTCATCTTATCCTAAAAAAATTATTTTTTTAAATTTTTAATAAATTATAAATTTAGTAAAATAATTTTATTTTTTATGTAAACAGGCAAACAGGTACCTAGTGAGTACCCGTTTACCCAACCGGGTATCCCCTTGTTAACTATAATGGCTTAATGGAAAAAAAAATGAGGACTTTTTCTAATGGGAACGGAGACCGATATAGACTGTCCTGGGCCATCTTCAAGCCGTTGTCATCCCTAATCTCATGAGTGATTGATCTCTTAAAATGATGGATTTTTTTATATAAAAAAATCCTTAGAATCAAGTGACTAAGCCAATGGGATTGCGTTTAATATGTTAGGTGGGGTCACTGGAGAACCTAGTTTTACAAATTAGACTTAGTTATGGGTTATGGATCAAATCAGTATTGGGTCAAGTTAGGCAAGGGCTCAAGCCTGAGGCCCAACCAGCCCGATCCTACCCCTCCTCTCCTCTTGGTGATCGGGCACTTTATGTACAACGCCGACTCTTAACCATAGTTGTCAGGCTGTTCGAACATTAACGATCAAGGGCTCGGATCATCGAGTTACTGGTTCAATCGTCAGATCATCAGTTGACCATTGATTTAATTATTTTAATATAAAAATATATTTATATATTTTTATAAACTATGTGATCTACTTTTATAAATTTGTATAGCTTTATTTCAAATAGATTTGAACCATTAGAGAATGCTAACGGCCAAATAAATAAAAAAGGTATAAGCTTAAAAAATAGTTACAACCATATTAAAAACATTTTATTTTATTTTTTATAAATTAAAATTTTACATGTCAAATTTTTTTAAAATAGATACTTAAATCAAAGGATTAAAAAAGAAAAAAAAGAAAAAAAAATAAAGGTAAGTAAAAGAGAACAACTTGAATGCAATCATAATATATGATTTAAAAATATGAAAAATTATGTTTTTATTAAAGTCTATTCTGATTTATCTTAATAAATATTTTTTTAAAAAAAAGTGCATTCTTGAAAATATGGAAACATCCGCTCTCTCTCTCTCTCTCTCTTTCTCTCTCTTGCTCGCATAAGATTCCCGTGCACAAGCATTCCTCTCGACCTCCGCTTACACGTCAACACGAAGACAAACGGTGGCAATGTTTTCAGCAAGAAAAACCAACAACACCCATTTCATCGAGCGCCCACAGCGACACCCAAAGGTCCACCTATTCCATTTCACTTATAAACAAGGGTTTGAACTGGGTGCAAACATTCCGGTCTCTGTGCATATTACTTTCTGCTAAGAGTAGATTGCTCTAGGTCCGGGTTGACCGATTCACTTGGGATTGTTCCGTTCATAGGTAAATCAAACGGATCGATCAGATTATTCTAAATATCTCATACACATAGTTATTAGAATCAAAAACTGATTGAAACCGTTAAACTGAAATTCAAAGGCTAAGCTGATATGATTCTAATATAAAATTTGATGTATAAGACACTCGAAATAATTTAATCAATCATCTGGTTCATCCATGAATGGGTTAACCCGTCTAATTCATCCATGAATGGGTTAATCCCGTCTGAATTGGATACGAGTTTATCAATGCCGGTTCAAATTCTCTAGCCTTTGTTCCTTTTGACCTTTGAGTTTCAAGTTTCCGAGTTACGAGTTGCAACCTTCTCTCCTTCGCCTTTCTAAGCATTTGATTTTGAAAAAAGGGTTTGTTTCTTTGGGATGCGAGAGACAAAAATTGAGGTAATATTTTCTATTGGCTTCTGTTACTTTTTTTTTTTATCTTTCTATTTTCTAAAGGAAAGAAATCTAGCAATGAAGAGAACTTGTTTGTTTACTTGCGTGTGGGAAAACCCTAAACCCTAATAAAATTCTTCATTGTTTCTTCCAATCTTCTATGTTGGATGGAGTCATAGGCATTTTCAGATCTTCTATTTTGATATGAAAAAATTGATTTTTCTTTAAAGAAAAATGGATGATGATAAAATATTTCCTTCTCTTTACATTGTGAAACTTGATTTCTGTGTTTCTTATTTCTTTTTTCTTCCCTTAAGAGCATTGCCCTTCCTTCTTCTAGAACGGCTTACAGTATCTATACTATAATTAAGGTTGGGGACAGCCCGTATCTCTATTGCGGTCGTATCCAGCCCACATTCGATTGTCCTTTCTTTGCTGCTACAATACCATCTTGTCCAGCAGTGGTGGAGTATAAAGTTGGGAGGGAGTAAATAGCTTAGCTTTATGGAGATTTACTGAAAAGATAAGCAAGTATGGGAATAATTTTTTTTATGGCTTCCTGGCAGATAAGTGACAAAATATAATTTAGCAGCCAGAGGAGCAAAGTGAAAGGTCCATAGCTTGAATCTTTTAATTTTTATTTGAAAAATCCTTTTGAAATTTCTTTTGAATGAGTTATAAGCGCTCAGCTTAAAGATGTTCTTTTATCATTTCCTTTGATTCTCACCAGACACCAGAGTTCTAGGGAGGGCCTTCCCTAAAGCACCAATTCTTGGGTATTGGATTTCTCTAATTAAGGACAAGGGGACAACTGAGATCGTTGACATTGAAAAACTTATGATAAATCAAAACACATGAAAGAAGCAGTTGTTATGAATCATGTAGATCGAGCTATATCATTATTTTTTTATTATTATTTTCTATTTGCATTATAACCATCAGCATCTCATTCTAATAAAATATTGTTTTGAAGATTGAACTAGGAATCTTGGCAATCTATTTTTCCATCACTATTATAAAGGTAAGCACAATATACATTTAATAAAAGAAGATAAAAGATAAAAAATAAGTAATAATAATAAATAAAAGAACTAAAATTTAAAATTTAAAATAAGATATAGAAATTGGAGGGGATAAGGTGATTAAGAGAAAAATAAAGATAGAGAGAAAATAAATTTGTTGAAGGGAAGCTAATTAGAAAGATGCTAAAGATTTGGAAGAGTTTAGGTTTTAGTCACATCATTGTTTCCAAAATTGTATATATTGGAGATAGTTATATAATAATATTTTATTTATAAATCATAATATTTTATTCTTAAATAAATTTAATAAGTCCAAATTAAGGATCATCCAACACTCTTTAATAGAGGAAAGATAAGTAAAATAATTTATAGCTGTGATCTTAAAAATAAAAGTACTTTAAGGTAGCCCATGTAATAGGATAATTGTGTCATTATAAGAACTTATTCGCACCATATAATTGTGATTTTATATCATGGATTCACATTGAAACATAAGTTATGGCTTAGTATAAATTGTATAATACTATAATGTTTAAATTATTGATGGATTATTGATGAGTATAATTATGCATATTTGAGTATATGTTGTAATTGTGTTGTTAATAAATTCTGCATATTTGGTATTTGTAGTGATGGTTGAAAATAAAAATGCTACAACTCCATCAACATGTGATTCTATTAGAATAGCTTCTACTTGGTCTAG
>UESW01000834.1:0-20913 GCA_900491605.1 Calamus simplicifolius | reverse complement strand
CCAGACCTAACCGGTTCTGCAAATTTTGTGACTGCTTTGTTCTTCCGAAGGCGATCAAGTTCCGCCTATAAGGATGATTCGAAGGCAAGAACTTTCTATGATTATCAAACCATGACTGCTTACCACTGTTCTGCAATGTAAATGCATCTGAATCATACATGCAATGAGGGCATGCCAGACGCCCAGAAGTGCTCCAACCGGACAACATTGCATATGCCGAAAAGTCACTGATTGTCCACATCAAAGCAGCCCTCATGATGAAATTTTGTTTTATAGAAATGTCGTAGGCTATGATTCCTGTTTCCCATATCATTTTCAATTTGGCTACCAGCTGTTGTAAGAAGACATCAATCTTCTCTTTTGGATTTGATGGTCCTGGAACCAAAACTGTCAAAAATATTGCAGTATCTTTCATGCACTTCTACGGTGAAGATTATATACAGTCAGTATTACAGGCCAACATGAATATTGTTGCCCCGCTTGACCAAACGGTTGGAAGCCATCGGTACAAAGACCTAATCTAACATTCCTTATTTCTTCAGCGAAATCAGGATGATTTTCGTTGAAATGCTTCCAAGCTTTTGAATCTGATGGATGTCGCATTTCATCTTCTTTAGATTCATGTTCTCCATGCCATCTCATATCAGCAGCTGTAGCCTCAGATCTGTATAATCTATGGAGGCATGGAGTAAGAGGGAAGTAATGCATCCTCTTGTAAGGCACACTTTTCCTCCTACTTGTACTAGCTCCCCCTTCGCCGTTTTTGTACCTCGATTGCCCGCAAATCTTACACCATCTCAGCTCTGAGTCTTCACCCCAATATATCATACAATTGTTCAAGCAACAATCGATCTTATTAACTGGGAGCCCAAGGCCACGCAATAACTTTTTTGTTGAATAGAAACCGTCTGCTACAACATTATGATTTGGTAAAACTTCCTTCATTAACCCAGCTACAGCATTGAATGCCTTTTATGATAATCGATGTTCCGCCTTAATATTCAACAACCGAGCAGCCATAGATAATTGGGAATGACTCTCACAACCAGGATACAATTCTTGATTTGCAGAACACAATATATCATAAAATTGTTGTGCATCTGGATTTGGTTCTTCCATAAATGTATTCTGGTTGAATTCGTTACCCGATGCATTCATCACCATTTCTTCGTATGTGTTTAAATTTACAAATGGTTCATCAATGGGATTTGACACTTCTTGGCTAGTGACAGCTGCAAACATTTCCTCAGTTTCATCATGATAGTTCCAAACATCGTACCCAAGAACAAACTCCTTTTTACACAAGTGCACCTTCACAGTTTCAACATCTCTATAGGCTTTATTCTGACACTTGCGTAAGTTGCAGGGGCACATGATCCTAGGCACATCCATTCATTCGGGTTGACTACATGCAAATGCTATAAATTCTTCCAATCCATTCAGAAAATCTGGATTAAGCAACCCATCTTTTAACCTTACATACATCCACGAGCGAGCCCCGCTCATTTTTGACCAAGTTATACAATTCCTGGTAAACCATTAAAGGAGACAAATGTATAATTTTGCATTAGTCATTATAGTAATAGATTAATTCTTTTAGACATATAAGGTAAATAACATATATTGTGCCTCTTTAATTATACCGATAAATCAAGGCCGGGCCATGGCTACGATCCTTGACGTGCTATCCAGGACCGAGGCCCAAGACCGGGGTCCGTTCAATCATTAGACTTCACAAGTAAGCAAGTGTCCTAAATGAATTCCACTTTCACTCCACTAAGACTTAGGTAAGGCCCTATCTCATTCAAGATTATTTTATGCGATATGTTATTCTGCTAGAAATTATCATCGATTACGTTGAAATTTCGACAGCAATTCCCCATATGTTCTCCCAAATGTGTGGCTTATATGCCACTAGGAGAACGTAGGAGGATATACAAATTGCCAGCTCAACTAACGATGACGAATAGCAGACAAACATATCACAAAAAATAATCTCAAAATGTCCACTAGGACAATTTGAGACTTTGCAAGACTAAGTCTTACAAAGTCTCAAACGGGTCTAAAGGTTATAGTGCTGTGAGAAATAGTATGAAAAATAAAAGAACGAACTTGACATAGCATGTATGTCATATGGATTTACTTTAGATAAGTAAAAATGGATTCAACCTGGTCTAAACTGAATATAAATTCAATCTAATAACTCAAATCACATTCAATATAAATTTTTTCAGTACTTGATTCTGAGTTCACTATATCAAATTTAATATTCCTGCATTAAATTTAGAACGTTCTAAATGAGCTATATCATTTTTCATCCATGATATCGAATTTATTTTGATTAGTTGGTTTAGAATTTGAGGAATTATATCAAATTATGGTTTGCTATATCAAATTTCTTTCAATTAAAGAACATGAATATTCTAAGTTTTTTTTCTAATTTGCTAAGAAAATGATTGTGACAATATTTAAAAACTAAATATTAAAATTTGCTAAGCTAAAATATAACAGGTAATAAAGAAATATAAAATCATTAAAAATTTAATCATCTAAACTATCAAAAACAAATATATTGCATGATAAGCATTTTAATAATAATATATCATGAACATTATTTCAAGAAATAAACAGATTTTAAATTATGCATTACAAGATTCTAGATCACATGCAAATTGTTATAATATTTCATCTAAAATTGAGTTCATAAACACCATCCCTTTTTTTTAATAACGGTGAACTGGCCATCGTGGCCAGGCCACCGCCGGCCACGGTAGCGGTCGTGGCCGTCGTCTCCGGCCACTTCCGTGCCGTGGCCTCAGGGTGAGGGAAAAACCCCACCCCGATTTCTTTTTTTTAAACGGTGGCTTGGCCACCGTGGCCAGGCCACCGCCGGCCACGGCAGCGGCCGTGGCCATCGTCTCCGACCACTGCCGCGCCGTGGCCTGAGACGACGGCCACGACCGCCGACGTGGCCTCAGGGGTGGGGAAAAAACCCCACCCTGACTTCCTTTTTTTTAAACGGTGGCCTGGCCACTATGACCAGGCCACCGCCGGCCACGGCGGCAACCGTGGCCATCGTCTCCGGCCACTGCCGCGCCGTGGCCTGAGACGACGGCCACAGCCGCTGCCATGGCCTCAGGGGTGGGGGGAAAACCCCACCCCGACTTCCTTTTTTTTAAATGGTGGCCTGGCCACCGTGGCCAGGCCACCGCCGCCACGGGGCGGACGTGGCCGTCGTCTCCGGCCACTGCCGCGTCGTGGCATGAGACAACGGCCACGGCAGCCGCCGTTGCCGTGGCTTTAGGGGTGGGGGAAAAACCCCACCCCGACTTCCTTTTTTTAAAAAAAAACGGTGGCCTGGACACCGTGGCCAGGCCACCGCTGGAGGGGGAAAAACCCCACGGTGGCCAGGCCACCGCCGGCCACTGCGGCGGCCGTGGCCGGAAACGGGAGGGCGGGGAGGGGAGGGGGGGGGGACTTACCTTGCGAAATCGGGACGCCGCCGGGGGTGATGAGCGCCGAGGGGGCGACGTCACCGTCGGTAGGCTGCTTGCGCCAGGGGAGGGGGCGGAGGGAGCCGGAGGAGGGGACGACGGCTAGGGTTTAGGGAGAGGAAGAAGAAGAGGCCGGGGGGGGGTCGGGCGCGATCATATATTAGGGATTAGCGACGCAAAAGGGGGGGTCGGGCGCGACATCATATATATTAGGGATTAGCGACGCAATTTTGCGTCGCTAATCCTCGCTATTTTTTAAAAAAAATATAATAAGGATTAGCGACTCAATTATGCATCGCTAATCCGTCACTATTTTGACGGTAATATCTCGCTAGACATTTTTTTATTTTCTGAAAAAATGCGTCGTCGCAATATTTTTATTTCATAATTAAATTTGATAAAAATTAATTTCTCTAAAAATAATAGCGACGCAAGAAGTTACGTTGCAATATTTTATTATTAATGTTTTTATAAAATTTATTTTTTTAAAAAAAATTGTGACGCAATACATGCGTCACAATGTTAAAAATTAATTTTTTTAATTTTTTAGTTTATTGCATCGCTAATACGTCACTATTTAAAATAATTAATTTTTTAATTAATTTGCGATGCATTTAACTGCGTCGCAATATTTTTATTTCATAATTAAATTTTATAAAAATTAAATTCTCTAAAAATAATTGCGACACAAAAAATTACGTCGCAATATTTTATTTTTAATTTTTCTTATAAAATTTATTTTTTTAAAAAAAACATTGCAACGCAATACATGCGTCGCAACATTAAAAATTATTATTTTTTAATTTTATGGTTTATTGCATCGCTAATTCATCGCTATTTAACATAATTAAATTTTTTAAAAAACTTGCAATGCATTTAGTTGCGTCGCAATATTTTTATTTCATAATTAAATTTGATAAAAATTAATTTCTCTAAAAATAATAGCGACGCAAGAAGTTACATTGCAATGTTTTATTTTTGACTTTTTTATAAATTTTTTTAAAAAACATTGCGATGCAATACATGCGTCGCAACGTTAAAAATTATTTTTTTAATTTTCTGATTTATTGCGTCACTAATGTGTCGCTATTTAAAATAATTTATTTTTTTAATTAATTTACAATGTATTTAACTGTGTCGCAATATTTTAATTTAATAATTAAATTTCATAAAAATTAAATTCTTTAAAAATAATTGCGATGCAAAAAGTTACATCGCAATGTTTTATTTTTAATTTTTTTATAAAATTTATTTTTTTAAAAAAAAAGTTGCGACACAATTATTGCGTCGCAACATTATAAATTAATTTTTTTTAATTTTCTAATTTATTGCGTCGCTAATGCGTCGCTATTTAACATAATTTTTTAAAAAACTAGGATCGATCCAAGTCATGATCCCGATCGACGAGGATCGATCTCGGACCGTTGCGATCGATCCGATCGGCAACGATCCGATGGTTGCGATCGATCCAAGCCCTGATCCCGATCGGCGTCGATCGATCTCGGACCATTGCGATCGATCCGATCGGCGACGATCCGACGGTTGCGATCGATCCAAGCCATGATCCCGATCCGCGACGATCGATCTTGGACCGTTGCGATCGATCCGATCGGCGACGATCCGATGGTTGCGATCGATCCAAGCCCTGATCCCGATCGGCGTCGATCGATCTCGGACCATTGCGATCGATCCGATCGGCGACGATCCGATGGTTGCGATCGATCTAAGACATGATCCCGATCGGCGACGATCCGACGGTTGCGATCGATCCAAGACGTGATCCTGATCGGCGATGATCGATCTCGGACCATTGCAATCCATCCGATCGATGACGATCGATGGTTGCGATCGATCCAAGACGTGATCCCGATCGGCGATGATCGATCTCGGACCATTACGATCCATCCGATCGGCGACGATCCGACGGTTGCAAACGATCCAAGCTGTGATCCCGATCGACGAGGATCGATCTCGGACCGTTGCGATCGATCCGATCGGTGACGATCCGACAGTTGCGATCGATCCAAGCCCTGATCCCGATCGGCGACGATCGATATCGAACCGTTGCGATCCATCCGATCGGCGATGATCCGACGGTTGCGATCGATCCAAGACGTGATCCCGATCGGCGACGATCGATCTCGGACCGTTGCGATCCATCCGATCGGGGACGATCCGACAGTTGCGAACGATCCAAGCCATGATCCCGATCGGCAACGATCAATCTCGGACCGTTGCGATCGATCCGATCGGCGACGATCCGACGGTTGCGATCGATCCAAGACGTGATCCCGATCAGTGAGGATCGATCTCGGACCGTTGCGATCCATCCGATCGATGACAATCTGACGGTTGCGAACGATCCAAGCCGTGATCCCGATCGACGACGATCAATCTCAGACCGTTGCGATCGATCCGATCGGCGATGATAGGACGGTTGCGATCGATCCAAGACGTGATCCCGATCGGCGAGGATCGATCTTGGACCGTTGCGATCGATCCGATCGGCAACGATCCGACGATTGCGATCGATCCAAGCCCTGATCCCGATCGGTGACGATCGATTTCGGACCGTTGTGATCCATCCGATCGGCGACGATCCGACGGTTGCGATCGATCCAAGATGTGATCCCGATCGGCGACGATCGATCTCGGACCGTTGCGATCCATCCGATCGGCGACGATCCGACAGTTGCGAACGATCCGAGCCGTGATCCCGATCGGCGAGGATCGATCTCGAACCGTTGCGATCGATCCGATCGGCGACGATCTGACGATTGCGATCGATTCAAGACGTGATCCCGATCGGCGAGGATCGATCTCGAACCATTGCGATCGATCCAATCGGCGGCGATCCGACGGTTGCGATCGATCCAAGCCCTGATCCCGATCGGCGACGATCGATCTCGGACCGTTGCGATCCATCCGATCGGCGACGATCTGACGGTTGCGATCGATCCAAGACGTGATCCCGATCGGTGACGATCGATCTCGGACCGTTGCGATTCATCCGATCGGTAACGATCCGACGGTTGCGAACGCACTGAAATCGTCGCAATATTTTTATTTCATAATTATTTTTAATTTTTTTAAAAAAATTATTTTTAAAAAAATATTGCGACGCAATACATGCATCGCTAAAGAAAAAAATTATTTTTATTAATTTTCTATTTTATTGCATCGCAATATTTTTATTTCATAATTATATTTTATAAAAATTAATTTTATTTAAAATAATTGCAATGCAATACCTGCGTCACTAAATTAAAAATTATTTTTTTAATTTTTGGTTTATTGCGTCGCTATTTAACATAATTAATTTTTTTTAAAACATTGCGACGCACTGTGTTGCGTCGCAATATTTTTATTTCATATTTATATTTTATAAAAATTAAATTTAAAAATATTGCGATGCATTACTTGCGTCGCTAAATTAAAATTTTAATTTTTTTGATTATCTGGTTTATTGAATCGCGAATGCATCGCTAATTGCGTCGCAATTTTTTGTTGTCGTGGAGGCGTCGCAATGTGGTCGCAACTTAGCGACGCAATGATGCGTCGCTAATTTTGCGTCGCTATTTCAAGATTTTCTTGTAGTGATAGGAGGGATTCGTGTATGTTCAAAAATGTGATCAATCTTGGTGAACCACCGCTCAAGTTCCTCATGTCCCAGCTTAAACTCTAAGAACCATCATCACATACATCAAAAATTGGGGGGAAATATATTTATTTGATATCAATACATATAGATAGACAAAAAGGCATACCATGGTTCTCTTTTCCTTCAAATCCTATGAAGATGAAGTTAACCGGGACAGGGAGGTATATAGAATCAACTTCTGAAAGCTTTAAATAATTTGCAATGTTACCTAGAGATATTGCCAAGAGAAAATAAAACATAAGCACAGATCACAAAACTTTGGTTCTGAACCAAAATGGCATTATTAGCCTTCTCCAAATGCAATCTGCATACCATATAAAAGAGACTTTTACAGTGCAAGTTTATCTATGAAATATACCCAGTCCAGCAAGAAGCAGTCTCTGTAAGTGTTTGCAGTATAACAAAGTAAAATCAGAATGTGAACTACGGTAGCTGATCATAATTATCTACCATGTAGCATGTACAAGTCCTGGAAAACAACGAACAAGTTCATGAACCTCTCTAGTGTAAGGCACACATGCCTGCCACTTTTGAGCATCCTAATCTCTATTGAGCACGGCCCTTTTCTTTTTTTATTCTATCAAGTGACAAGCCCCAAGGTCAGACCACACCAGAAAAGGTGTGGATAGAAAGCACATTGTTGATGCAAATTTAGCTAGAGATATAAATCAGTATATAAGTTATGGCCTGCCTACAAACTACAATATATAAGCATACAGATTGCAATGTATAATATCAACATAGGGTGATCGTGGATACAGATTTGTACATATAATACAGCATGGTATCCACATTTGTTAAGTTTCAACCACTAGTTAGAAGATTTAGGCTAAGGTTTATAGTTAGACATATCATCATACAGATATGGACCCAGATCCACATAAACATCAAAACTTATTGTATTCCCTCACCCTTTCTTTAATTACCACTTTTCTCCATTCTGCTCTCTCCATGCTTCCTTGAAGTCAGATTCCTCGATCAAACTAAATAAATAAATAAAGTCTAGAATCCCAAACAATTTTGATCCACGGTAACCTAACTGAACCAACTTACAGCAAATTTTGGATGAAAGAAAATTGTGAGATAGCATGTGGCTCAAACTGATCATCATCATCATCATCATCATGTACAACCTTTTCTGCATTCAGCGTATTACCCATCACTAAGAAGTTGGCTTGATTTAAGTAACATTTGCACATATACTGTAGAACAAGGAAGGCATCTTTCATTGTAATTTGCACTTCATTGAATCTCAAAACTTAATAGATTTCACCATTATAGTGGTTTCAATTTTCAATCATCTTCCACCAAATACAAGCCTGCTCTTTCGATCAAATTTCATACTTCTCGGACCACTTATATTATGGCATTTGACCTAATCATCCATAGACAAAAATCAAGGGAGCATTTGACTCTCGTCTATTTTTAAAAAACTCCAAACTTCTTGCATTTACTCATATAATATTTGATGTGGTCATTCAATGTTGATGACCAACCTATAGACCATCATTTGAGAATATGTCCTACTGCTAAAAAGTGAAAATAAAATGTTCTCTCCATGTAATCAAAAGATACACCACCCATAGGCTGTCATCATACCCATACACCCTATCAAACATCTCTTAACCTCCTTTACTACTGTGGCAATGCTTGATTATAAGATTCAGGGCAGGAATGTCCTATGTTCACTAGGTGCATCACACATTTCCATGAATGAATTCCAAGCACTACTGCAATTGGTTCAACATTTGAAGCACCTAAATGATTAAAACTATAAACAAAATACATACAATTGCCAACAAAATAGAATTGGTTCTCAGATTTCAAGAAATATCAAGCTATTCTGCTTTGCCCCACCATCATATCCATGCATAAATTTTGGCCCTCTCTTCATTGGAACAAATTATAAGAAGCTTGCACTATGCTTGATTGCTAAGAAGGGTCATTCTAAAGTTTATCCTGAGAATAATTTCTGCATAACATGTCATGGAAACGAATTACGAAGTGTTGTCTGTGGTAAAAGTGAAGAGATGTGAAAGGGTATTGATACCAAATGTGGTGTAGTGGAAGGTGCAGGAGGAAGGAAATCAGGCAATCTTCTAGAATAAGCTGAAGAGTGAGCCTTCATTTCTGAATAAAAGATGGTTGGAGCATGGTTGTAGCTTTGGAGGGGAAGTGAGGTGGGGTTGCTCCTGAACCACATTAAGATGATGAATTTTAGTTATGAGCATGCCTTCCTTTTTGTTATTTGTTGATTATCAGCTATACAGCCTTGGTATTAGTACTTCACTCCTTACCCATTCTTATTACCATTCAAAAGAAGAATACAGACAAAATTGAATCTTTGCAAACTTGGGATTGATGCAACATCATTTTAGAATAAAGAAAGTCCTGGCACACAATATGGAGTAATTACCTGCCTTTGTATAGTTTAACACTGCCATTTTCTTAGAGTCAGAAGATGCCGAGCTTTCCAAATCATCAAAATCTGAAAATTACAGCATGTTACATCATGTCATCGTCTTGTGGAACTAGGGTTTTTCGAGAGTAAGAGAAGACAAAGAGGATCTAAAGCATGCTTTCTCTGTCTATCCAGACAAAAAAAAACAAAAAAAACAAAAGTCTTGTTTTGTTCTTTGATGAAAGGGAGCGGGACAGGATGGGAAAAATCTTACCACCACGAATCACGGCTTCGCTCCAAAATTTACTCTTCGCTTTAAGATTGAACAAGGAAAAGAGCCCCGGCATTCTACTTTGGACAATCCCCGATGAAGCCGCATCCACCTCAGCCGTGATTGTTAGGAACTAAGCATCACGAGCGAAGGCGATAACAGAGGAGATAGATTTCCAAATGAAAGAATGAAATTAGGGTTTATCGGTAGAGAAGATGGTGGTGCGATATGGTGAAGATGGAACGCTTACCAAGAGGATGATTAAGAAGCCGCCGATCGCGTGAAGTCGATTTGGAGGAGGAAGAGGAGGAGAGGGTGCCACCGAGCCAGCTCCTCAGGAGTCTGGAAGAGGGACTCATTACGAAAGCTAGCACCGAAGGACAGAGATCGTAGAAGCCGATGAAAAGAAGGGGAGGGCAAGGGATGACTTTTCGTAGAAGGTTCTTTGAAGAAAATTTTGGAGCCTGTAATGCTTTTCTCTTGCAGATTACTAAGAAAACAGATAAAAAGTGACTCATTAAACTGAAGACTTGCTTTGCCATAAGACAAATCTCGTTCTTTTTTGAAAACTATACTTATTTTATAGGATCCTAAAATAGGTTGTTGCCCCAAAATATTAAGATATGACCATATTATAATCATCTTAATATTTCAATCGATGGGTCTTAGATGTCTCTTCTTCCAATTGAAACAAAATGTGTTCTTTTAAATTAAGTAAAGAAAAGATTATTCAATTAAAAACCCGAAGTTTACAGCCAAAGGGAAGGAGGAAAAAAAAGGAAAAATCCGAAGCTTTCAAAGCACAGAGAAGAAAAGCATCCAAAGTAGGAGCAGTACATATTCCAGATAAACAAAACAACCACACATTCAATCCATATCAAGAACAGGCAACTTTACAAGACAAAAGCAAAACCATCAAAAACTGCATGTCTTGCCGTGAAACTTTTTACAAGTACAATTGAAAATATGAGGAAGAACACAAGATTTTTCACGTTAGAAGAAAGCAGACAAATACATCAAGGAAAAAAAAAAGCTTAAAACGCAAGTTTATGATTCACAGATTTGTATCAAGAACATGAAGCAGCCGTACGATGTCTGGCAGATCCATGAATCAGGAACTTAAAGTGATAAACTTTGGTGACACTACAAGAAGGGTGCGACCTTCATGCATTGCTGGAAACCTCTACTAAATATCTTTTAATTAAAAAAAATATATATATTTTTAATTTTTACAGGTAAACTACTGTACAACTCTGATACGAAAATAATCCATAGAATCAAGAGAAAAGTATATTAGAAAGGAGGATGCAATTCTATCTCTCATAGTTCAGATCTAATCTGCACGGTTTACCTCTCAATAAATATGACAAACAATAATAATCATCAGGTCCTAAAAAAGGTGCCAGGCGGATGGGCATTGTCTCGATTCATCATTTCTTGAATTCATTCAATGACCGTAAAAGAATTTTCCTAAAAGAATTTTCCTCGATGAGGACCCTCTGAGCCGTAGCTATCGGATGCTCAGATAATGCTAGCCCATACTGCTTTGAGCTTAATTTTTGGGATAGGAGCTTAATTTTTGGGAGAGAACAGTCCTAAAAGAAAGCCCCATCGGGGCTAAGAGTCCCATTTTTTTTTGGTTGAGTTTTTGTTTGAGGGCTGTGGCAGCGTCATATTTTTGCCTAAAATGTTCATAAAAAAAGAACTAAAATTTTGTTTAGTACCGTTGTTATTTTTTAAAAAATAAATTAAAAACAAAAACTTTCTTTTTTTATATATTTTTAAGATGATTTTTTATTTAAAAAATAAAATAATTTATTTGATAAATACATATATTTTTTAATTGTTCATCTATTTTTACTATGAGAACAAGGGACCAATCAGAGTTATTCATCGACCTCAAATGCTAGTCGGCCGTCATGTTTGGTGACAAGGGTCCAATCGTCTTCTTTTTCAAGTCACCTGCCAACCAAGCATCAAGAATACACAAAGGCCATCGGTAATGGTAGAGGAGAAGGCTGACAAAATTGAGGGCAATCCAGGAAGAGAAAATAAGTAGTAGACATGGATGATTGGATTGTGAGCATCAACGTCGGGCAGCGTCAATGAAGGTGAGAGTTGTTGAAAAAGTAGTGGGCACACAAGAAGCTCTGATATTAGATTGATGGAAGTGGAGGATACTTTCAATAAGAAAAATGATACTCTCTTATTATAGAGAAAAATGATACTCTATGGAGATATTAGAGGAATACAATTTTTGGGTCTTTCTTCTTCTGTTACATTTCATGGGCAAATACACCTCTCGTATATAAGAGTCATATCCTTTCATTTACCATTACTTAATACACGCATAGAAAACAAAAAAAACATTTAAGAGTCAGTTACAAAAAACTGAACCATTTTATCTTCTCCACAAAGCCTTCGATTTTTTTTCAACTCTTTCTTTCTCTAATGAAGTCTTCAGTTTTTTTTTCATTAAAACCCATTTAATATTCAACATTTCCTCTCGTAAACTTGTTTTTCCTTGATGCCATAACTCAAGTATCTTTCTCAGCTTTTTAAAATTTCACCTTTGAGTGATTTTATAAATATATCAGCAATTTACTCATTTGATTTACAATACACAACCTTCACAATACCTTTCTTGACTTGATCACGAAGAAAATGAAATCTTGTGTCAACGTGTTTGCTTCTTCCATGTTAAACTGGATTCTTAGCTAGTTCAATGGCAGAGTTATTATCAACATATATCTTCACATGCTCTTTTTGTGTATGACTTAATTCTTTTAATAAGTTGCGCAACCATATGGCCTCACATGCACATGACGCTGCTGCAACATACTCTGCTTCATATGTAGATAATGCAATAATGGATTGTTTCTTTGAGCTCCAAGATAAAGCATTAGCACCAAAATAAAAAACATAACCAGAAGTGCTTTTCCGTTCATCAAGATCTTCTCCCCAATCACTGTTAGAAAATCCAATTAAACTTGCATCATTGGAATGAGTATAAAACATACTATGATCAAGAGTTCCTTTGAGGTATCTAAGAATCCTTTTTGCTGCCATCCAATGTGACTCCTTTGGATGTTCCATATATCTACTAATCAAACCAACTCCATATACAATATCAGGTCGGCTTATAGTAAGATAACGAAGACTTCCAACAAGGCTTTTGAAGAGAGATGAGTTCACCTCCTTTCCTTCTCATTCTTTACTAAGCTTGACTCAATAAGCAACCGGGATGTTTACTTCTTTGCATCTCTCTATTTTAATTTTTTGTAGAATGTTTCTAGCATAACTTTCTTGAGAAATAAAGATGTCATCTTCACTTTGCTTTACTTCAATGCTAAGAAAATAAGACATCAAGTCTTCTCCTGTCATTTCGAACTCCTTGCTCATGGTTGCTTTGAACCCATATATCATTTCCCTGCAATTACCTGTCACAAGTAAGTCATCCATATATAGATATATAATTAAAATATCATCTCCTTTTTTCTTCACATAGATAGCATGTTCATAGGAGCATTTGTTGAAACCACATTCTTGAATATAGTGATCAAGACGAGCATTCCAAGCTCTGGGTGCTTGCTTTAATCTCTACAAGGCTTTTCGTAACTTGTACACTTTATCTTCCATGCCTTTATGGACATAGCCCTCAGGTTGCTCAATATAAACTTCTTCTTCAAGGTAGCCATTGAGAAATGCCGACTTCACATTCATTTGATATATTTTCACTTGTAATGAGATGCAAGTGAGAAAATGAGCTTCATTGAATCAAAATGGGCTACAGGCACAAAAACTTCGTCATAATCGAGCCCTTTCTTTTGCTTGTAGCCTTTGGCAACCAAACGAGCTTTGTATCTTTCTACCTCTCCATTAGCGGTGCGCTTCACTTTATACACCCATTTGAAACCTATCGCCTTTTGTCCTTTTGGAAGTGAAGTCAACTCCCAAGTATTATTTTTTTCTATGGCAAGAATCTCCTCCTTCATTTCTTTTCTCCATTCAACTTTCTGCATAGCTTCATCAAATGTTAGAGGTTCAATATCAGCAAATAAACAATATAAATCAACTTGTTCAACTTCTTCTGTTTCATCATAAAGATCACTAATACTTCTAAACTTTCTTGTTGACTCTTCAGGGCTTATAGAACTTCTTGAGGAAGTTGGTGTAACTTGTGGTGATGAAGATGATCTTGCTGGTGACAAGGTTGGTTGAGTAGCTTCCTCATTTGTATTCTCATCAGCTTCATTATAAGGTGTTATATATTTGTAATGAGAATCTTTGCCACTCCAATCCCATACTCCATCTTCCTTGAAAATCACATCCCGACTGATGATGACCTTTTTTGCCATTGGATCATACAATTTGTAGGCTTTGGATTGCTCACTATATCCTATGAAGATGCATTTTTGGCTTCGATCATCAAGCTTCTTTCTTTTCTCTTATGGTACTTGGGCATAGGCAATGCACCCAAAAATCTTCATGTGGCTTGCTCCTGGCTTGTAGCCACTCCAAGCTTCTTCCGGTGTCATACCTTTGATGACTTTTGTTGGGCTTCGGTTGATAAGATATGCTGCGTATGTCACCCCTTTAGCCCAAAATTGCTCGGAAAGGTTCTTCTCTTTCAACATGCTTCTAGTCATGTCAAGAATGGTCCGGTTCTTCCTCTCGGCCACTCCATTTTGTTGTGGAGAGTATGGGGCGGTGAATTGATGTCTAACTCCTTCTTCATCACAATAGCTTCTAAAAGCATTTGACATATATTCTCCGTCTCTATCGGATCTCAAAATCTGCACTTTACTGTTACTTTCTTTTTCAACCAAAGATTTGAAATATTTAAACATAAAGAGTGCAACCGACTTTTCTTTTAGAAAATAAACCCACAACATTCTACTAAAGTCATCAACAAATGTTATGAAATACTTGTTATAATGGTCACCCACAACATTCTACTAAACCCACAAATTTGACATAGATTCTGGAAGAGGTCCACATATATCAGTATGCATTAGTTATAATGGTTTTGTTGCTTTCCAAGAGTTTCTACTTTTGAAGGGAGCTCTTGCATGTTTTGCTAGTGTGCACTTCTCACAACTTCATTTGGATAATTTATGTGTGGTAGACCTTTCATCATCCCCTTATTAGATAGTAATTTCAAACTTCCAAAATTTAAATGTCCAAACCTGAGATGCCAAAGCCAGGAAGGGTCCTTGATATCCACTTGCAAGCAATTTTGTGCTTCCATCTTTAAGATAAGAGGAAACATCATATTCTTCGCCATCTGGACACGAGTAATCAGCTTTCCATTCCAATCTTTTAAAGTTAGAGATAGTCCTTCCATATGGATTGCATAATCCTTCTCTAACAGTTGGCCAATACTAAGAATATTACTCTTCAAACTTGGCACATAATAAACATTGGAAATGAAATCAGGTTTACCCTTCTTTTGCCAAATCATGATTTTACCTCTTCCTTTGATAGGAGCTTTAGAGAGATCCCCAAACTTCACATCACAAAACTCCCCTTCTTGCAATTCCACAAATAGGTCTTTTCTTCCACACATATGGTTCGAGGCTCCTGAATCAAGAAACCATATATTCTTCAAGTCTCCATCTTATTGGCACCATATATTCTTCAAGTCTCCATCTTCTTGGCATGACAAAAGAAGAGTCGGCTCTCCTTCTTGGTTGTTGGATTCAATGTAGTTGCTTTGCTTATTGTTCCAACACTCATAGCTATAGTGTCCATATTTTTGACAATTATAGCATTGAATATTGGATCTTGATTGATCACGACCTCCAATTAATCTTCTACCTCATCCACGTCCACCTCTTCTGCCATCTCTTTCATTGCTGAAATTTGAGCTTTGGCCTCCTCCATCATTATAGCTTCTTTGACCACGGCCATGACTTCGACCACGACCACAGTAGTTGTTTCTGCCACCATGATAGTTGTTTTCTCCATCTCTTTTGTTGTTAAAGGCAAATTGAAGTCCTTTATCTTTCTCCTTTTGATCTTTTACCTCCACCTTGGATTGAAGTATTTGCTCCTTATTATGTGCTTCATTTTTCTTTTGCATCTTTTGTTTATGAATTTGAAGTTTGCCCATCAACGCATTGATGGAGAGTGTATCAACATCATTAGCTTCTTCAATGGCGACAACAACATGCTCAAACCTCGGTGTCAAAGACCGAAGTATCTTATCCACCACTCAAACATCTTCTACCTTCTCTCCATTTCTCTTCAATTGGTTTACAATAACCAATATACGAGAGAAGTAATCAAATATGTTTTCCGTCTCCTTCATGGTGGTGACTTCAAATTCTTCTCGCAATTGTTGAAGTCGGATTCGCTTCACCTTTTCTTCTCCTTTAAAGATAGTAGAGAGAGTATCCCAAGCTTCATTTACAGAAGTTGCTTCAGCAATTCTCTCAAATGTCACCTCATCTAAAGCTTGATATAATTGGAAAAAGCTTTTTTGTCTCTTCTCCTTAAGGCCCTTAAAGTATCTCTTTGTGCTTGATTGTACCCTCTTTCTTGCTCTACTGTAGGCTAAGTGTAGCCATCTTTAACAACTTCCTATAGATCTTGTGAGCCAAATAATGACTTCATTTGGATACACCAATTCCCATAGTTCTCTTTAGTAAGCTTGAAAACTTGAATATGCACACCATCGCTGGCTATCTCCCTCAAGATTGGTCCTCTCAATGGAACAAGGCTCTGATACCACTTGTTGGAAACATAGTGGGCACACAAGAAGCTCCAGATAAACATAGTGGGCACACAAGAAGCTCTAGATAAACGTAGTGGGCACACAAGAAGCTCCAGATTGACGGAAGTGGATGATACTTTCAATAAGAAAAACAATACTCTCTTATTATGGAGATATTAGAAGAATACAACTTTTGGGTCTCTCTGTTTTCTTCTTCTGTTACATTTCATGGGCAAATACACCTCTCATATATAAGAGTCATGTCCTTTCATTTACCACTACTTAATACAAAGAAAACAAAAAAACATTTAAGAGTCAGTTACAACCGTTCTCTGTTCTCCATAAAGCCTTCGATTTTTTTTCAACTCTTCCTTTCTCCCATGAAGTCTTCAGTTTTTTTTCCCATTAAAACCAGTTTAATATTCAACAAAAGCTTGGCTTAGTACCCAACAAGCTACCAATCCAAGTAGATCATGTTGTACATGATCTCCATCAGTTGAAGGTGGAGAGCATTAGGCCGTAATCCAGTGATTAAGAGGCTCTCCGTGGCTTGCATGTATGGTAATTCGGAATGGGAACATCCAAATACATCAGAGAGATAACATCAGAAACTCGTGACCTCAAATAAAATAAACAAAAGGCTAAAACTGATTATAAAGTTACAGCAAGCAATATTCCAGAAGGAAGATAAGATGCGAAAACAACTATTCATGCATGTCCACATGATAATTCTTTAGTAATATATAAGCTTTGCTCTCGATTATTCTTATCGATCTCCAACATAATTAATTAATAGCTGTTGCTGCTGAAATCTATCCTCCAGCTCGGGCGCGATCGGACTACAGCGTGGGCTCCCTCCTGGGGACCTGCAAGACAGTCCTCACGCGATAGGCGTTGGGGGTGGCCCTCTGCGGAAGACCCTCCGATGCTCAAGTCAGCGGAGACCAGCAATCAACAAATATGGAGAGAAGGATCCCCTATGAAGAGTTCCTCCGAGCTCTTGTGGGAGCTTTCCTGGCGGAGTGTGAGAACTATGAATGAAAAATGGGCGTAGAATCGCCGTACCTGAGAGGCTTGAGGGTGGTAGTATTTATAGGCGGTCACCTGACTTCTTGGACGTGCTCTGGATGAGGTCTGAAAGTTGTTGGGATTCGAAGCAAATTCGAATCAGGTTGTTACAAGACCGGTAGGATCCGTATCTAGTTAGTTAGAGGATCGACGGCTGGGAGGCGGGGAGAGCTGGCCGATGGCTCGAGACTCAGTGGCTGCGTGGTCCCTAGGCCACTATTGTAGATCCTAGGCCACGTCTTGGCATGATTCCTTGTTTGGAATCTTATTCTGTTATAGTGAATTTGAACTCTCCCGTGCCAGATTCCACAGAGGTCTGAAGTAGCTTGGATCGGATGGCCGAGGAATGGTCTGGCCTTGATGGCAGAAGCATAAGAATAGCTCGGGTTGCCGAGGCATAAGGTTGGCCGAACCTGCCGAAGTATAATGTGATCGGCTGTGAAGCATGGAGTCAAGAACTTTATGACACCATCCTTCCTCACGCAAAAGGTGCCAAAGGGGCAATGTGGCAGCCATAAATGCCTTAATGATGGAAGGAAATAAGGCATTAAATGCCTTAAAGCAGGTGGATGCACATTGCCTTTATGAGGCCATAATTGCGTTGGTGCGGAGGACATAGCGCGGCTGTGGAAATCGAGTTAGAGTGCTGAGGTATGTTGGCCGAAGTATATTTGCGAGGCATGTTGGCCGAAGTATATGCCGAGGCATTGGCCGAAGTATGTTTGCCGAGGCATGTTGGCCGAAGTATGTTTGCCGAGGCATGTTGGTCAAAGTATGCTTTCTCTCTCTTTTTATTCCATTAAATGCTGGCTAAGTCATTATGACCGTTTCTGCACCATTAAATGCTCCAGCCTATTGATTTGACTGCCAATATTAATGAGGGGGCCCTTGGGAGAACCCATGCACATGACGACGTGGCCCTTTTTTCCCTCTTGTTCTCTTTCTTCATTATGAGGAGACTCTTGTTGCTAGAATGTCGCGCCAGCAGGCCAGCTGGCACACAGGGCATTTGGACTGGGCGCGACCCAATCGCCGATGTGAGCGGTCAACAATGCAATGACGATTTTACCCCTCATCACATGCCCCCCACTCCCTAGTCCGAAGTGTAATTTCGGATATAGGGAGTAGAATTCTGGAGCAATCTTATTTAGGGGACGTGTCATTCGATCCTCTGTAGAGGAAGTGTTTATCTCTGTGTAGGTTAGAGAAAGGCTGGGCAGCCCTCTCTTGCTGAAGTAAAATAAGGTGCTTTAGTTGCACTAGAGTGTCCGAGAAATTATCTGGCTGGACGAAGCATTAGTGTTGTATCACTCGGATTGGCCGAGGCTGCTGAAATATATCACTCAGTCTTCGACCGAGGCTTTTGATAATAAGAGATGCACTCCGGTTCTGGCCGGGCTTTTGATAAGAGATGCACTCCGGCTCTGGCCGGGGCTTTTGATGATAAGAGATGCACTCCGGCTCTGGCCGGGGCTTTTGATAATAAGAGATGCACTCGGCTCTGGCCGGGCTTTTGATAATAAGAGATGCACTCCGGCTCTAGCCGGGGCTTTTGAAGATCAATAAGAGATTCCCTCCGGCTTTAGCCGAGGGTTTCGACATGTCACTCGGTCTTGGCCGAGGTTTCTGTTAATAGGTGATGCCCTTTAGCTCTGGCCGAGGCTTTTGATAATAAGAGATGCACTCCGGCTCTGGCCGGGGCTTTTGATAATAAGGGATGCACTTCGGCTCTGGCTAGGGCTTTTGATAATAAGAGATGCACTCCGGCTCTGGCCGGGGTTTTTGATGATAAGAGATGCACTCCGGCTCTGGCCGGGGCTTTTGATAATAAGAGATGCACTCCGGCTCTGGCCGGGGCTTTTGATAATAAGAGATGCACTCCGGCTCTGGCCGGGGCTTTTGATGATAAGAGATGCACTCCGGCTCTGGCCGGGGCTTTTGACAATAAGAGATGCACTCCGGCTCTGGCCGGGCTTTTGAAGATCAATAAGAGATTCCCTCAGGCTTTAGCCGAGGGTTCCGACATGTCACTCGGTCTTGGCTGAGGTTTCTGTTAATAGGTGATGCCCTTCGGCTCTGGCCGAGGCTTTTGATAATAAGAGATGCACTCCGGCTCTGGCCGGGGCTTTTAATAATAAGAGATGCACTCTGGCTCTGGCCGGGGCTTTTGATAATAAGAGATGCACTCCGGCTCTGGCCGGGGCTTTTGATAATAAGAGAGCCGGGGCTTTTGATGATAAGAGATGCACTCCGGCTCTGGCTGGGGCTTTTGATGATAAGAGATGCACTCCGGCTCTGCCGGGGCTTTTGATAATGAGCCGGGGCTTTTGATGATAAGAGATGCACTCCGGCTCTGGCCGGGGCTTTTGATGATAGAGATGCACTCCGCTCTGGCCGGGGCTTTTAATAATAAGAGATGCACTCCGGCTCTGGCGGGGCTTTTGAAGATCAATAAGAGATTCCCTCCGGCTTTAGCCGAGGGTTCTGACATGTCACTCGGTCTTGGCCGAGGTTTCTGTTAATAGGTAATGCCCTTCGGCTCTGGCCGAGGCTTTTGATAATAAGAGATGCACTCCGGCTCTGGCTGGGGCTTTTGATAATAAGAGATGCACTCCGGCTCTAGCCGGGGCTTTTAAAGATCAATAAGAGATTCCCTTCGGCTTTAGCCGAGGGTTCCGACATGTCACTCGGTCTTGGCCGAGGTTTCTGTTAATAGGTGATGCCCTTCGGCTCTGGCCGAGGCTTTTGATAATAAGAGATGCACTCCGGCTCTGGCAGGGGCTTTTGATAATAAGAGATGCACTCCGGCTTTGGCCGGGCTTTTGATAATAAGAGATGCACTTCGGCTCTGGCCGGGGCTTTTGATAATAAGAGATGCACTCCGGCTCTGGCCGGGGCTTTTGATGATAAGAGATGCACTCCGGCTCTGGCCGGGGCTTTTGATATAAGAGATGCACTCCGGCTCTGACCGGGCTTTTGATAATAAGAGTTGTACTCCGGCTCTGGCCGGGGCTTTTAATAATAAGAGATGCACTCCGGCTCTGGCCGGGGCTTTTGAAGATCAATAAGAGATTCCCTCTGGCTTTAGCCGAGGGTTCCGACATGTCACTCGGTCTTGGCCGAGGTTTCTGTTAATAGGTGATGCCCTTCGGCTCTGGCCGAGGCTTTTGATAATAAGAGATGCACTCCGGCTCTGGCCGGGGCTTTTAATAATAAGAGATGCACTCCGGCTCTGGCCGAGGCTTTTGAAGATCAATAAGAGATTCCCTCCGGCTTTAGCCGAGGGTTCCGACATGTCAC
>UESW01000833.1:0-20961 GCA_900491605.1 Calamus simplicifolius | reverse complement strand
CGGCTCTATCTCTTAGCCTCAGCGGCTCTATCTGCCTCAGCGGCATGATCATAACCTCAGCGGCTCTATCTGCCTCAGCGGCATTATCACAACCTCAGTGGCTCTATTTATCTTCCTCAGCGGCATTATCACAGCCTCAGCGGCTCTATCCGCCTCAACAATATTATCACAGCCTCACAGCTCCATCTGCCTCAACAACATTATCACAGCCTCAGTGGCTCTATTAGCCTCAGCGATATTATCACAGCCTCAGCGGCTCTATCTATTTACCTAGTGGCATTATCATAGCCTCAACGACTCTATCCGCCCAACGGTATTATCACAACCTCAGCAGCTCCATCTGCCTCAACGACAA
The DNA here is from genome assembly GCA_900491605.1 of Calamus simplicifolius. Taxonomy (NCBI): domain Eukaryota; kingdom Viridiplantae; phylum Streptophyta; class Magnoliopsida; order Arecales; family Arecaceae; genus Calamus; species Calamus simplicifolius. The sequence continues at coordinate 20,606 of UESW01000833.1, read as the reverse complement.
TATCATAGCCTTAGTAGCTCTATTTGCCTCAGCGGCATTATCACAGCCTCAGCGGCTCTATCTATCAACCTCAGTGGCTCTATCTGCCTCAACGGCCTTATCACAGCCTCAGTGGTATTATCACACCCTTAGCGGCTCTATCTCTCAGCCTCAGTGCTCTATCTGTCTCAACAGCATTATCACAGCCTCAACGGCTCTATTAGCCTTAGCGGCTCTATCTGCCTCAGCGGCATTATCACTAGCCTCAGCAGTGGCTCTGTTAGCCTTAGGCCTATCTGCCTCAGCAGCATTATCACAACCTCAGTGGCTCTATCAGCTTCAGCGGCTCTATCTCTCATCTTAGCAGGCTCTATCTCTCAACGGCATTATCTCATCCTTAGCGGCTCTATCTCTCAGCCTAGTGCTCTATCTGCCTCAGCAGCATTATCACAGCCTCAGTGACTTTATCTATCTGCCCTAGTGGCATTATCACAGCCTCAGCGGCTCTATCCACCTCAACAGCATTATCACAGCCTCAGCGGATCCATCTGTCTTAATGGCATTATCACAGCCTCAGCAGCTCTGTCTATCTCAACGGCATTATCACATCCTTCAATGACTCTATCTATTAGCCTCAGCAACTCTATCTGCCTCAATGGCATTATCACAGCCCCAGCGGCTCTATCTCAGCCTCAGCGTAACATTATCACTGCCTCAGCGGCTCTATCTATCAGCCTCACGGCTCTATTTACCTCAACGGCCTTATCACAGCCTCAGCAGCTCTATCTGCCTCAGCGGCATTATCATAGCCTCAGCGGCTCTATTAGCCTCAGTGGCTCTATCTATCTCAGCAGCATTATCACAGCCTCAACGGCTCTATCTATTGCCTCAGCGGCATTATCATAGCCTCAGCAGCTCTATCCGCCTCAACGGCATTATCACGCCTCAGCGGCTCCATTGCCTCAACGGCTTTATCACAGCCTCAGCAGCTCTATCTACCTCATAGCATTATCATAGCCTCAGCGGCTCTATCTCTCAGCCTCAGCAGCTCTATCTCCTCAACGGCCTTATCACAATCTAGTGGCTCTATCTGCCTCAGTGACTCTATCTCTCAGCCTCAGCGGCTCTATCAGCCTTAGTGGCTCTATCAGCCTCAACGGCCTTATCACGGCCTCAGTGGCTCTATCTGCCTCAGCAGCATTATCATGGCCTCAACGGCTTCACTTTAGCCTTAGTGGCTCTAACTTTACCTCAGCGGCCAATGGCCAATTAGGTAAGACCTTTATTTAAATTATACACTTGCAACATATTGCTAGTTACTTTCAGCCAGCCAAAAAGACAAAGTCAACTCACAGCTAGGAGAGACCAACTCCCTAGCTTACAGTTGATGGTACTGGCCGGTCTTAGCGGCCCTTGAGTCGGTCTCAGCAACCCCCGAGCGGTCTCAACAGCCCACGGCGGCCTCGGCGACCCCAAGCCTGCCACGACAGCCTTAAGTCAGTAGTTGGCAAGAGACCTCCCGACTCCAAGTTGGCGGATAGCAATAAAAGGATTTCTCCACCAGGAAGGAACCAAAGCCCTAAGCTGGTATGAAAAGATAGATACAAAGGTAAAAAGCTCTACACTCCTTTCGCTTAGCTGATGTAGGGCACACAAGCTCAAGGAGTGTGGGGGCATCTGATGGGGCCAGTTGACCTCTTCCTCTATAATAACCACGTTTGGGCTTAGCTTCGGCAAGTCGGCCCATCCTCGGTAGAAGGCCCAGCTTATCCCAAGCGGCCTCTCTTTTTGGGTGGATCCCGCCTCTTAGATGGCCCCGAGCTTCCTCGGCGGTCCCGAGTTCCCACGACGGCCCCGAGCTCCCACGGTGGCCCCCAGAGTTCCCACGGCGGCCCCGAGCAGCCCGACTCCACGGCCTTCATCTCAGCAGCCCCGGTTCCAAGTGGCTCCAGTCTCCAGGCGACCCCGGTTCCAGGCGGCCCTGGCTCCAGACGACCCCGGTTCTAGGCGGCCCCGGCTCCAGATGGCCCCAGCTCCAGGCGGCCCCAATTCTAGGCGGCCTCATCTCCAAGTGGCCCCGGCTCCAGACAGCCTCGGTTCTAGGCGGCCTCATCTCCAGGCAGCCCCGGCTTCAGGCCCCCGTTCTAGGTGGCCCTAGCTCCAGGCGGCCCCTGTTCTAGGCGACCTCGTCTTCAGCTTTTCAGGCAAGCCTTTGTCTCTGCCTAGGCCGAGCCCACCAACCGCCTCTACCTCACAGATGAGCCCTAAAAGTCATCATCTTATATAAAAAGTATCAATCACCTAGTTCAGACAAGACAGATTCTTACTAATTCTGTAAAAGGTTGTCATTCATCATAAGGCTCTACGTGACTTATTCCATCACTAGATGACAAGGCTTCAAAACTTCCCAGGCAAGCCACACAGAGTCTAAAGAGGAATAAATTGGGTAAAATGAACCCCCAACGAGGTAAAGACAACAACACACAATACTCCTAAATGCCCATTCTTGCTCACAGAGAGCTCCGCTCTAGGCTGCTCTCTTTCTTGAGCTTTCTTAAGTTCATGGCTGTTATTCAGAGCACTGACTTGAGTGTTGAAGGGTCCCCGTCGAAATCTCTGATCTTTGGGACTTTTTACAGGCTCTTGACCGAGAGAACCTCGCCGAAAAATTTTGGGCTCGTTGGAGGAGATGACCGGATGCTCACGAATGTTCGTAAAGGGTGATCTGGGGTCAACAGGAGCTATAAAACTTAAAAGATCAATTAGTAGCTGGAGCTAAATTGAATGTGGTGACATCTTCAATTAGGTTAGTCCAAAGCTCAGATCGTTGTAGGATTAAAAAAGGATTAGATGTACACCGTTTCCTGCCATCAAATTTTTCATTCATATTAAAAATACAAATGCTAATTTCGGTTAATTCGGTCATACTTAAGTTTTTATAATAAAAAAGACAGTAAAAAACTAAAAAAAATCATTAGAAATCATAAAAATCATGGATTTGACGTGGTCGATGAGGCAAGCATTGGCTTAACTAAATGGAACCAAGCTCTGATTTATATCAAGCCAAAATAGAGTCGGGATCTATTGATTTGACGCACGGCTGAGCTACTCCTCTAGGGTCCTCCCACCTACAGGCGCCAGTTGACCAATAAGAAGCTTCATGACAGCTGGCACTTGTGCGCGGAGAAACCAGGAGCACCAATCGAGGGAACGGGATCGGAAGACTACACAAAGGGTAGGGAGAAGACTTCCCTCAAGAAAAGAGGAGAGTAAAAACAGCAGCAGAGAGAAGATGCCGGAGTACTGCGTGACCGGGGGAACGGGCTTCATAGCCTCATATCTCGTCAAAGCACTGCTGGCCAAAGGCCACACCGTCCGGGCCACTGTCAGAGATCCAGGTACTTAAAAGCCCTGCTACATCTCAATTGGACTCATTAAAGGCTTTAGTTAAAGACCTCTTTTCTCTGGTTCTTCTCAAGGGGATGAGGCCAAGGTTGGCTTCCTATGGAGCTTTGATGGAGCCAAGGAGAGGCTCAGATTGGTGAAGGCTGATCTATCGGTTGAAGGAAGCTTCGACAAGGCCGTGGACGGCGCTGATGGCGTATTCCACATGGCGAGCCCAGCCTATGCTCCTCCTGGCCAAAACGTTCAGGTGATGAATTCCAGCCAACGGGCATGATCCATTAGCTGTTGTGTTTCCTGTCCATGATCACAATTATTCACATCATAGGCCAAACCTTTAGTACTCGACCTGCCCATGATGATGGAGTTGATTTCACTTCACATCAACCCCTGCATCGCAACGGCGATATTATCTGAACTATATCCATGAACATATCTCAAAATCGATATACATAGATATGGTATATACTTTGCTGTTCATTATATTAAAATATTTTGCAGGAAGGTCTGATTGATCCAACCATTAGAGGCACAGCAAATGTGCTCAAATCCTGCTATAAATCAATCTCGGTCCGCCGTGTCGTGCTTACCTCCTCGTGCGCTGCAGTCAGGAATCGAGACGATGTCACTGCAGCCTCCCCGCTCAACGAGTCACACTGGAGTGACCCCGAGTACTGCAAAAGATACAACGTAATCCCCTCAATCTACCTTTTGATTTCTTTTGGTTTGAGTCCAGAAACCCATCACCGGAAGAGTAGGAATTGCTATTTCTTAGCCATCTCATCCGTCGCAACTTAGTAGAGATTGAACTGAATGGTAGATTTTATTTGAAATGGATTGAATGGCAGATGTGGTATGCTTATGCTAAGACACAGGCTGAGAAAGAGGCATGGAAACTGGCAAAGGAATATGGCATCGATCTTGTGGTTGTGCTCCCATCTTTTGTTGTGGGGCCACTGCTTACACCACAGCCCACAAGCACTCTCGAGAAGACTCTATCGATCGTTAAAGGTTAAGCATACAGTCCAAATCCAAGGCTTATTTTGATTACTGACCAAAAGAAATCTTGAACGTCACACACACGTCTGCTCATGTTGTTCATCAAACATCGGCGCGCAGGAGAGCACCCTCCTGTCTACCCTAACAGGATTGTGGGATTTGTGCACATAGATGACGTGGTCCTTGGCCACATTTTGGCAATGGAGGAGAGCAGAGCCTCAGGAAGGCTCATTTGTTCGGGTAGCGTGGCTGATTGGTCAGAGATTGTGGAGATGCTGAGAGCCAAATATCCATCCTATCCAATCCCCAACATGTTAGAATTCCCTGTTGTCATCTGCTTTTGAATTCTCTTTTTGAGTAATTTCTTGTAGCGTGTGGTTCTGCTTTCCTAACATGATATTGTTGCTGTATCTATGTGAAAAAACTAGGCGTGGTGATGAGAAAGGAGATAGCAACCCACACAGCGTGGATACCACTAAGATCAGGGACCTTGGGATGCCTCCCTTCAAAAGTGTTTCCCAGATGTTTGATGAATTCATCAAGAGTGTCCAAGAGAAGGGCTTTCTGTGAAGCTCCTCATCGTTGAACGCCATTCATCGCAGACGTCTCACGCTAGAGAACGACATATGCTGCATCTATATCAATGTACGATTTCTTTTTGAATGTTTTGGTCTATTCCATTTCCATCATGAATTCTCTGATTAAAAGATGGATTTGGAACATATGTTCTCAGAAGTCCGAGATAGTGAGTGTCTGGATTCAAGGCGCACTTGCTATTTTTGAAACCTAAATAATTAAATTGTCAAAGCTTGTGACCTCGGACTCTCTCGCCACAAAGTTTGGCACACGTTGAAGTCTTAGAGCAGCCAAACAGGGGGGGAAAAAAGAGAACAATATAGACTGACTTTGAGCCTAATTGATTAGATTCCATTATTGAATTCCTACAATATGAAAAGCTTTTCGAGGATAAGAAGGCAACTTAAAAGTTTCAATACCATGTAGTTCGATATAATTGAGATGAGAATTAAAAAGCTATATAAGAATTCTTGCAACATATCCTACCTTAGGCATCTCAGATTGTCGGAGTTGGATTATGTGCTATAAGAGATTTATGAAGAAATAAGTGGGAGCCATCTTAGAGAAAGATCACTTACTTATAAGTCCTTAAATAAGGCTATTATTAGCCTATCATAAGAGAGGACATAAAAAGTGACAGTTGCCAAAGGTATGCTAGCATTCCACCATAGCTTACTACATAGCTTTCCTCACGGATTAGTCCATGGCCTTTCACTCAGAGTGGTATAGATATTCTAGGATCATTCCTCTTGGCAACTGAGTAAAGAAATTTATGATAATTGTTATTGACTATTTATGAAATGAATTAAGGTTAAAACTCGAACAAGGATAACCAAGCAGAAGGTATGGCAATTTGTGTGAAAGTCCATTATTTGTCGCTTTGACATTCCAAGAATTCTAATCACTGTGGGTGCAATTCGATAGCAAATTGTTTAAGCAGAATTGTACGGAGCTAGAGACCAAGCTTGGGTTTACCTCGGTGTCTTATTTTCAAGCAAGTGGGCAAGTTGAGGTTATTAGCCAAATGATCTTGAATGCTCTAAAGATCTGATTCGATAAAATCAATTCTATAGCCAAATGATCTTGAATGCTCTAAAGATCCTATTAGATAAAATCAATCCTACGGGCATATAGAACAAAAATTAAGGTTCCTACATGTGAAATACCCTTCAATCTTGCATTTGTATTCGAGGCATATATCCCTAAGGAGATATGTCATCTCATAGAGTTAGGCACTTTAGTGCTCATGAGAACTCAAAGAACCCACAAGCTAACTTAGACATATTGGACGAGCTCAGTGAACAAGCATAGATTTGAGTAGCTGTCTGCTAAAAGAATAGTAAAATACTACAACTCCAAAGTTAAGGAGAGATTCTTTATAGAGAAATCTAATCCTAAAAATGTCAACTCAGACAGAAGCTATTTGCACCAAACTAAAATAGGTCTTTGCAAAGTGTGGCCAAAGTTTTCTAACCTGGTACTTATAAGCTTGCAAGGTTTGAATACACACCAATATTGAGAACTTGAAACTCAAAAAAACTTAAGGATATACTTTTCATAAATTTTTGTGATAAGTTTTTTTTATTTAAATCCCATACAAACTGGTGTTCACTCCAATTGAATTAGTCCATCTATGTCTATTAATAAATTAGATGTATTCTAAAGGTTGATGTGCAGACGTACAACGCATATGATGGAAGAGTCAAAAGCTTAAATGCAAATTCTTCCTAAATGTCAGCTTGAAACTTACAGCTTGGAGATCTATTTAATCCTTGAATTCTCAGAACTTGCCAAGGTAGGAAGGGCCTAGAGCTCATAACTCACCTTGGATGAGAAGGCTAGACATAACTCACAACTCACCAAAAATGTCAAAGCTCACGAAGCTTATAACTTGCTTTAGATGGAAAGAGTTAAACATCTTTATCTCTCACTAAGGATAAGAGCTATCTAAGCTCATAATTCATCTTAGATAGAAAGAGCCAATAATATTCGCAACTCATCAAGGTTGGAAAGAGCCACTAAGCTTATAACCGCCTTGAATGGGAAGAACTAATATCTAGAGGTAGCAAATGGCATGGCACGACTTGTATAAACAGTGGCCCACTAAGCCATTTACGGGTAATGCCACATAGCCCACGACACCGAGGGATAGTTTAGCATAGCTCGAGCTTGGTATGGCTTTTTTATAATTTTTTTAATTTTTTAAATATTTTTTAATCTTTTTATCATGCCACATATCGATAGAGTTGCTAAGAGATGTTGTGCTAGTATGACTTGAGGTGTCAAGTCATGCCTAGCCTAGCATAACTATTATAATAGGTGTGCCATATCTAGTAGGACACACTTCATGCTAGGCCATGCTATAGCCGATTCAGTTTATTTTCCACTTCTAGTAATACTACTTATAATTTATTTAGGATAGAAGAGCTACCTAGGCTCATAATTCACCTAAAACGAAAAGAGCATAACCCTAAAAAATATCGAGGATGGGAGAATTAAAGGCTCGTAACATGCTAAGGTTAATAGCATCATTTAGCCTCTAAATCACTTAGGATGGAAAAGCCCATGATGTTTAAAAGTTGCTTAATATGGGGATAGTAAGACCTTAAAAAACACCAAGGAAGAGAAAGCTAAGTGCTTGTAACTCATCGAGGTTGTAAGATCATGGGCTATTACTTGATAATTTTTCTCTACAAAGCTAATCCTATACTCTAGTAAGTTAAAACTAAATTAGCTTGTATATTGCTGAGCTAGTGCATAATTGTTGAAGAGCTCATTTTATTGAAAATTAGTTCGTGACTAACTACTACCTAGAAAGATTAGCTTGTTACTCATTCTTTAGTCAAATTAGTGTTAGTTGGAAAAACAAAGAAAAAAAAGCAAGACACAAGTAGAATAAAATATTTATTCATTAATACCAGAAGGGCTATATGACTATAAGCTATGGTAGCTTGTATAACCAAAATAGGGCAAGAGAAAAATGGTGCGGGCACCAGGATCAAGCAGAGGATTCTTAACCCTCTGTGGATATCTGATTAGTTATGATTCAAGTCTTGAGTTGGAAAATAAAGTTTAGTTTATTTTGAGTCTTGTCCAGTTCATTTTATTCTAAATTGAGTCATATCTAGTTCAGTTAGTTTAATGTGAGTCATGTAGTAAGTTCATCAGCTTACAAGAGGAGACATCAGTATTGGAGCAGAAGACAAGGCCATCACAGTCAGACATAGCAGCTGCTAAATTCAAGTTGGTGCCATACCTGCTTCAAGCAGCCCACATGCTACCTAGCAGGGCAAGCAACCTTCCCGATCTGGATGATCATTTTTCTCATCTGGATGCCACAAATTTCATGCCGAATTCAACTGCCGCTGATTGCATCTAGAAGATCACCTTCCTCATCTGGATGCTGCAGATTTCATACCAAATTAAGCTGCCGCTGATTGCATCTCAATCATATCTAGAAGATTACCTGCCTCATCTGGATGCCACAGATTTCATGCCGAATTCAGCTGCCGCTGATTGCATCTAGAAGATTACCTTCCTCATCTGGACGCTGTAGATTTCATACCAAATTTGATTAAGACGCCTTTTTTTCTTTTCTCTCTTTCCATATCTGTATTTTCTTGGGCCCCAAGTCTCTTGCTCTATAAAAGAGACCCTCTTGTATGAATGATGTATCTTTTATTATTAATCAATCAATCCAAGTTTTGAGTTATTGTGATTTTTTTTAATTGGTTCTCTGGTACTTTTGTTTCCCTCCTCCTGCGCGTGCCAACATCCCAAGTCTCCAAGAAAAACCCTGGCCGCCACCTTTGTCTTCCAATAGTGGATGCCCAAGAGCCCTTGGCCGGCCTTCTCTTTTCTCTACTCCTTTCTTGTCTCTTTGCCTCTATTCTAAATTTTCTCTATTATTCTTTAACCCTTGTATGGTGATCTTGCAGATCCCTCAGTAGCCACAAATCTAGGATTCAAGGTGATCGTCATTTAGGTCAGCGGATACTTGACCGCAGATCCATGGGCTCAAGGCTTGGTCATCTAGGGTGCATCCACCAGGCAGAGCAACCCTTTCAATAATTTAATCTTCCCCCTCTTGCCAGGTACACCCCTCTAATCTACTAGTAACTTTATTGTAGGAGAGCAAGCCCTACCGGGGCTTCTTAGCCTCGACGGTCCTTCTTTCTTATTTTTTTAGGAACTGTTTCGCGTGCGGATTTACTGTGAATTTTTCTGAATCCCTCTTAGGCTATTATTTTGGAAGAATAATCAACTGCAATTATTAATCATTTAAAAAAAAGAAAAAAATACTTGCATGCGAATCGGTCCTGCATCAGTTTGGTATCAGAGCATAGTTAGGGCTTAATTTTAATTCACGTTATTATCAGTATATCATATGTTAATTGAATTGTTTCTGCCCGCATACACATCAGAAAATTACAAAATTTATTTCTATAGATTTGTTATAATTTAAACTATTTTTTGTTATTTTTTAAGAATTTAATTCAATCTGTGAAAAAAAATTCTAAGATTTATTGCTATTTACATATTTCTGGATTAGGGTTTGTGTTTTATGTGTCATTCATCTGCATTAAATTAATCTTAAGGGCTTTCATTGATGTCAGATAAGGGAGGGATTGAGACCCCTTCCTTGGCCCAAAACAACCATCCGTGCATTCCGATCCCAAGCCTCTAATCTAAAACTGAATAGCAACTTAATTGACATTTGCCCTAGAGGGCTAGGGACACCAACAGTCGGTTTAGTGTACTGAAGGATACTAGTATAAATTAATCTGGCATGTGCTCTAAAATTGGTGTCTAGAAGGAAGGTCAAATGTCAAATGACTTAAGCAGAGTGTTGGGGTTATTCTAATTAGGCATCTGCAATTTGCGGGTCGAGCCTCCCCCCTTCCACCTGTCCCAACTAGCCAATTAAAGAGTTACTGTTAGATTGGCTTGCATTAAGCCAAATCCTTTACTCTAGATGACTAGGTCTATCATACCGTAGTCCGAGTTAGTCTAAGTCTTGTATGCTTGATTGTGCTTGCATGTGCACTAGATCAGGAGCATCTTTTCGCCCGTCACCACCTCCATTATAGGCTGAACCCATGGCTAATCAAAGCATTGATGATCACTTAAGGATCATCATTGAACAACTAGCCCGAATAAACCAAGACATCAAGCAATCTGAGGCTAGATTAGGTTCCAGGTTCGATCAAGTCGAAACTAGACTGGGCATCTTAGAAGAAGCCCGTGAGCCCCACACTGAGTCTGATTATGAGACCCCACCTCATCCTAGGAGAGCCCAACAGCCTGACCTCTACATAAGGCCAAACCCTAGGAGACCACTTCGACCTGATCCAGTCTTAGATGTCTTCCCTAGGAGACCCAATCATGAGGCAGTAGACCAAGAAGAAAGAGCCCTTAGAAGTGTCAGACTTGAAGCACCTACTTTCGATGGCTCTATGGACCCTAAGGACTACCTAGATTGGGAGGAAGGGATGGACCAGTACTTTGACTAGTATGACATGTCTGAAGAGCACAAGTTTAAGTTTGCCAAGCTCAAGTTAGTACGACAGGCTAGGTTATACTGGGCCACTTTAGAGTGAAGGCAATTATTAGAGGAAAGAGACCCCATAGTCACCTGGCACGCCATGAAGGCTAGACTTAGGTCCAATTATGTCCCCACATCGTATGAACAAAGCCTATTGGACCAGTGGCAGAGATTAATTCAGGATAGTAAAACTGTGAATGAATACATTGCTACATTCCAAGAGTATACCATGAGGTGTAATATCGTTCAATCTGAGGAAGTCACCCTATCCAAGTTTAGTTATGGCCTGAGAGCAGATATTCAAAGAGAACTCTACCTAAGAAGGGTACACGATTTAGAAGAAGCTTACCAAGTTGCTAGGGATTATGAACGTTTTCAGAGAGGGCCACCCTATCGTAGATCAGAGGCTACTAAGAGCCCTAGCCCATATCCAGGATCTAGCCAGGCCTATCCTAGTCGTCCCAGACCTACCCAGTACTTAGACCCCTGCCAGACTTTTTCGAGTTGACCCAACATTAGCCGACCCAGTACAAGCCGAACTGAGTTGAGTCGATCCCAGAATAGTACCCCTATACCCTAGAGAGAGGATAAGGGCAAATCTGTAGAGGTCCAAAGAAATTTCAACCCCCAGATCAAATGCTTTAGATGCAACAAACCGGGACATATGATCAGCCAGTGCCCAATCAGATCCCTTCATATAGATGAGTTACCTGAGACTGAATCCGAGTCCCTAGTTGAGCCTGAGGGAGAGGTCTATGAGGCTGATACCCATATGATAGATGAGTACGATGGAGGGGAAGAAACATTTGAGTCTGAAGACTTACTAGGAGTGGTTAGATGTATCTTGACCCATACTCAAACTAAGGACCAGGAAGATTGGCGTAGGACGAACATCCTACAGACTTTTGTTAAGATAGGGGATAAGGTGCTCAAGATCATAGTGGATAGCGGGAGTTGTGTCAATGCCATCTTTACCAATACAGTTAAGTCATTAGGATTGACCACAGTTCCCCATCATAGTCCCTATAAGGTCTCGTGGGTAGATTCCACCTCTATCCCAATCAAGTCTAGATGCCAAATACTAATCAAATTGCAAAATTATAAGGAAAAGGTCTGGTGCGATGTAATTTCTATGGTGTTAGTAGTATTATATTAGGTTGATCTTGGCTTTACGATCATGATGCCACCTTGTTTGGTCGATCCAACATCTACTTTTTTAAACACAATGGGAACAAATATGTGATACATCCAACTCCACCTAGGGACCCAATCAAGAAAGGATCTAGCAACCTTAAGGATAGCAAGCCAAGAGTTAATCTGATTAAAGCTAATGAATTAGAAAAGGACATCACTAAGGGTAATCCTATTTGGATTTTGACCACTAAAGAGATCTATGAATCAGTCCAAAAGGAACAAACCCTAGAAGTAATTGAGATCCTAAAGGAGTTTTAGGATGTCTTCCCTGAAGAATTGCCTGATTAGTTACAACCCCTGAGAAACATCCAACATGCCATTGACCTAATCCCAGGATCCACCCTCCCAAACCTTCCACATTATAGGATGAACCCCACTGAGCATCAAGAACTACAAAAACAAGTGGGAGAATTACTTAGGAAAGGTTTTATTAGGGAGAGCTTAAGTCCTTGTGCAGTTCCTGCACTATTAACCCCTAAGAAAGATGGTACTTGGAGAATGTGCATGGACAGTAGGGCCATCAATAAAATCACTATCAAGTATAGGTTCCTTATCCCCAGACTAGATGATATGTTGGACATGATGGCGGGTGCCACTATCTTTTCCAAAATAGACCTTAAGAGTGGCTACCATTAGGTTAGAATTAGACCAGGGGATGAGTGGAAGACTGCATTTAAGACTAGAGATGGTTTGTTTGAGTGGGTCGTGATGCCTTTTGGGCTATCAAACGCACCTAGCACATTCATGAGAATCATGACTCAGGTCCTGAAAGAGTACACGAAAAATTCTTAGTAGTCTATTTTGATTATATATTAATTTATAGCTAGATCAAAGAGGACCATCTTAACCATCTCAGATTAATCTGTCAGACCCTTAGAGAGAATAGCCTATATGCAAACCTTAAGAAGTGTGATTTCATGATGCATAGGGTTATCTTTCTAGGTTTTGTGGTAACCCCATAAGGTGTTTTAGCAGATCCTGAAAAGGTTAGGTCGATCGTAGAGTGGCCGGTACCCATGAATGTCCACGATGTCCGCAGCTTCCATGGCCTAGCAACCTTTTATAGGAGATTCATTAGGGGATTTAGCACCATCGTCGCACCCATCACTGATTGTATTAGGAAGGGTAATTTTGAGTGGACTAAGTCAGCTAATAAGGCCTTTCTAGAGCTTAAGAATAGGATGACTCATGCACCCATACTTAGACTTCCAAACTTTTCTAAGGTGTTTGAGGTTGCATGCAACGCATCGGGAGTAGGCATAGGTGGAGTGTTAAGCCAAGAAAATCACCCTATAGCTTTCTTTAGTGAAAAACTAAATGAAGCTAAACTTAGATATTTCATCTATGATAAGGAATTCTATGCGGTAGTATAAGCCCTTAAGTATTGGAGACATTACTTACTACCGCAGGAGTTTGTCTTATTTTCTGATCATGAGGCACTCCGATTTCTGAACTTCCAAAAGAAGCTAAATTCTAGGCACAACAAATGGGTTGAATACATTCAGGCATACACTTTTGTCCTAAAACACCGTACCGGTATAGAAAATAAGGTAGCAGACGCCCTAAGCAGTAAGTCTGCTAGCACCGAAGTTATAGGATTTGACCGGATAAAAGATGAGTATGAGACCTGTCATGACTTTGGTGAAATTTATAAGATCCTTCAGCTAGGGCCATCCAGTACCAGTGGAGATTATACCATCCAGGATGGTTACCTTTTTAGGGGCAATAGACTTTGTATCCCTAGGATGTCACTTAGAGAATTCCTAGTCTAGAAAACGCATGTTGGGGGATTAGCTGGTCATTTTGGAAGAGATAAGACTATTCTAACGATAGAGGACCAATTTTACTGGCCAGGATTAAAAAGGCTCGTTGCCCTGATAATAGCCCGATGTCGAACTTGTGCCGTTGCAAAACAGCAGAAGTAGAACACCAATCTATATTCCTTTGCCAGTGCCTGATCGTCCTTGGCAAGACCTCAGTATGGACTTCATTCTAGGATTACCTAAAATCCAGAAGAAGCACAACTTCATCTTTGTAGTGCTCGATAGGTTCTCTAAGATGGCTCATTTCATCCCTTGTTTGCAAACCTTTGACGTGTCTAGGGTAGCTCGACTTTTCTTAGACAGCATGGTCAAGCTCCATGGCCTACCTAAGATCATTGTTTCTGATAGGGATGTTAGGTTCACCAGCTACTTTTGGAAAATGCTATGGCATCTGTTAGGGACCAAACTTAATTTTTTCACAGCCTTTCACCCCCAAATGGATGGGCAAACTGAAGTGGTGAACCGTAGTCTAGGAAACCTTCTTAGGTACCTTGTAGGTAAACACCTAGGGAAGTGGGATTTATTACTGCCTCATGCAGAGTTTGCCTATAATAGCTCAGTGAACAGGTCCACGGGCAAGAGTCCATTTGAGATAGTCCATGGGTACAAGCCTAATCGTCCACTTGATCTAATTCCTTTACCCCTCCACACACGAGTCTCAGAGTCCACACAAGCATTTGCACAGCATATCAAAGACTTACATAAGGATATTAGCCAGAAAATAAATCTAAGTAATGAAACTTATAAAAGACTGGCTAACTCTCAAAGAAGAGCCAAAGAGTTCGGTGTAGGGGATTATGTCATGGTTAGGCTTAGGCCTGAACAGTTCCCATCAGGTACCGTTAAGAAACTTCATGCTCGCAGAGCTGGTCCCTTTAAAATAATAGAAAAGGTAGGACCCAATGCCTATGTGCTAGATCTGCCTTCGGATTGGGGCATTAGCTCTACCTTCAATATTGCAGACCTAGTAGAATATAGGGAACCGGCAGCGATTCCTAATGAGTACTTTGGACCTAACCCTCCTTTCATGAGCGAACCTACCCAAGAGTGTCCACCACCAATTTTACCTAAGCGAGGAGAGCGGATCGAGCGTATCCTAGACGATCAAGCCATTATGACTCGGAACCGCGGTTATCAACGCTACCTGGTCCAATGGCAGGATCACCTCGAATCTGATGATTCATGGATTACTCGAGAGGACTTGCAACACCTCGATCCAGACCTACTAGAGAGATACCAGAGCCAGAATGACCCATACTCGATGGGGTCGAGTTCTTCCCACCCTGAGAGAATTGGTGCGGGCACTAGGATTAAGCAGAGGATTCTTAACCCTATGTGGATATCTGATTAGTTATGATTCAAGTCTTGAGTTGGAAAATAAAGTTTAGTTTATTTTGAGTCCCGTCTAGTTCATTTTATTCTAAATTGAGTCCTATCCAGTTCAGTTTATTTTAATACGAGTCATGTAGTAAGTTCATCAGCTTACAAGAGGAGACATCAATATTGGAGCAGAAGACAAGGCCATCACAGTCAGACAGAGCAGCTGCTAAATTCAAGTTGGTGCCATACCTACTTCAAGCAGCCCATATGCCACCTAGCAGAGCAAGCAACCTTTCTGATTTGGATAATCATTTTCTCATCTGGACGCCACATATTTCATGCTAAATCTAGCTACCGCTGATTGCATCTAGAAGATCACCTTCCTCATCTGGATGCTGCAGATTTTATGCCAAATTAAGCTACCACTAATTGCATCTCAATCATATCTAGAAGATCACCTGCCTCATCTGGACGCCACAGATTTTATGCCAAATCCAGTTGCCGCTGATTGCATCTAGAAGATCACCTTCCTCATCTGGACACTGCAGATTTCATGCCAAATTTGATTATGACACCTTTTTTTCTTTTCTCTCTTTTCATATCTGTATTTTCTTAGGCCTTAAGTCTCTTGCTCTATAAAAGAGACCCTCTTGTATGAATGATGTATCATTTATTATTAATCAATCAATCCAAGTTTTGAGTTATTGTGATTTTTGTTAATTGGTTCTCTGGTGCTCTTGTTTCCCTCCTCCTGCGCGTGCCAACATCCCAAGTCTCCAGGAGAAACCTTGGCTACCACCTTTGTCTTCCAATAGTGGATGCCCAAGAGCCCTTGGCTGGCCTCCCCTTTTCTCTACTCCTTCCTTGTCTCTTTGCCTCTATTCTAAATTTTCTCTATTATTCTTTAACCTTTGTATGGTGATCTTGCAGATCCCTTAGTAGCCACGAATCTAGGATTCATGGTGATCGTCATTTAGGTCAGCGGATACTTGGCTGCAGATCCGTGGGCTCAAGGCTTGGTCATCTAGGGTGCATCTGCCAGGCAGAGCAACCCCTTCAACACTTTGATCTTCATCCTTTTGTAAGGTACACCCCTCTAATCTACTAGTAACTTTATTGTAGGATAGCAAGCCCTACCGGGGCTTCTTAGCCTCGGCGGTCCTTCTTTCTTATTTTTTAGGAACTATTTCGCTTGCAGATTTACTGTGAATTTTCCTAAATCCCTCTTAGGCTATTACTTTGGGAGAATAATCAACTGCAATTATTAATCATTAAAAAAAATTACTTGCATGCGAATCGGTCCTGCATCAAAAAATTCTTAAGGGGACTAATACTATGAAACATTTTCGATTCATTCCTTAGCCACCCTGACCACTTGGGGAGCAATGACCTCAGCAGTTGCAACAATCTCGAAGACTCTAACATCCTACCACTATGCCCCATTTCCAAGGATGCCATAGTTCATAATGTTGAGAGCCATATGGGTGACTATAGTATCCCCGCGCCTAAGCCTTTGGTGACTATGCCGTAATCAACAACTATCAAAGTTACACCCTCTCCTTCCTCTCCCTCCTCACATTGATGGAGAGGGTGTGATCAGGGTATCAGGCAAGGATCTTTTTCTTTGCATCCCACAGGCTATTGTAGAAAGTCATGAAGATATATAAGGCCAAGGCATCCTTGTATTCAACTAACTCCTTGAAGTTGTCAACTACCTGGACTGCTTATTATTTAGCTCGAGTCACTCGCTCCTTGGCCTGATTGGCCTTAAGCTCAATCATAGAGATATTTGCTTTGACTGTGGTGGCCCTTACTTTAATCTCCACCACCAACCTCATCTTGATCTTAGGCTTCTCCCTGGCCTTAGAGAGGTCTCACCTTAACCTTTCCACCTTATATTTGGAGGACACCTTTGTTTTTTTGATTTTGGTGTAGGTGGTCTCCATATTCTTCAAATTTTTTATGAGATCAAACATCTCAGAAGGGCCTCAAAGATTGAACCGTATTTCTTAATGTTAATGATGGTTTACATAGCTTGTATGGTTTACCCAAAAAGAAACAATCAGCAAAGGTAATATATGTATGTATGTATGTATGTGTGTGTGTTTATATGTATCGATAGAAGGAACACTAAAAGAATATTTACTGAGACTCTAGATTATTCACTCAATCAACTTGATGTTGTTGAGCTTCTTGAAAACTTTTTGATCTTTTAGTAGGGTGATCCTACAAGCAATGCACCAAGCAATAATATCATCCTAGGTAGAGTCACCCATGTTGAGACTCCACTTAGGAGCATACTTCATCCTCTTATTATAAGGCCTTTTAGGGACCTTGATGGAAGAGAAGAGGGCATCCATGATGGTTAAGAGGCTAATCTTCATTGTTAAGCCCTTTCTAGCCATTATTTTGAGCTCCTGCTTGTGGTTTCTATTGCTTTGGAGAGCAAGAGCTGATAAGAGAAGCTGCCAGTATCATTTAAGCAAGCACCAACATAGTAAGATAAGTTGTTGCCACTGGATATACCAACACTGAGTGCAACATTACAATGCAATCACCATCAGGCTAGTGGTTGAAGTGGTAGGCCTTTTCAAAGATGGGTTGGGTTTGCTAATGACAACTTAAGCTAGCCTCTTCCTCTATAGCTACTACAACTTGACATGTTCCTGCACTCTGATAATATTTACTTTGCTATGGTTTACATTCTTTACAAGAGAAAAAGTAGAAAAGGATTAGCTCAATAAAATTAAAACATAAAAAATTATGAAAAATATAAGCTAATTGCCCTAAGCTTCCTTGACCTCAAAGTTTCTACGGACCTTAAGTTTGCATTTGGCATCAAAGGAGGCAGGTCATACCTAATGAGCTTCCTCTCCATCAGAAATTTGTTAAGCTCAGCCTTATCCAATGTGGCTAGATCGATGGAAACAATGGTCTCCTCATCATTGAGAGGAGGAATCTCTTCTTAACCTTCTAAGGGCTCCCTGCAAACATCAACAGAACTACTAAGTCCATCCTAAGAAGCAAAAAAAAAAAAATTCTTCTTCTGTCCATGAATAAAGGAGGGAAGGTTAGAAAAAATGGGAAAACTCATTTTTGTAAACTAGGATACCATCATCTTTGACTCCTTGGATAGTGTTTCAGAAAGAAGAACTTTTTATTTAAAGATAGATGGGTAGTTCGCTAAGAACCCCTTCTCTTAAGAAGAACTAAGTATATAATAACCATTAGGAATTTAGATCAAACTAGCTAGGATGGAAAAATGCCTAAATCTCTATACATCTCCAAAGAAAAAAGAGATATAAAAGTCTAAAATTGACATATATAGCATCCATATAGATATATAACTCATTGGGATGAGAGTTACAAGTCTTCTCTTTGAAAGGTGCTTTCATATGCACTTTCAATAGAACCTTACATAATGACTTAGGATTATCTATGGCCCTTTCTTGAACCTTAGAAGCCTCATCAAAGGAGAAGAATGAAGAAGGACAGAGAACCATGGAGGAAAATATAGGAAATAAAACAGAAAATAACATACCTAAAGAAAAGTTGAGGAAGAATAAAGCTATAGGAGTAGAAATCAAGAAAAATGCTTAAGAAAAGACATACAAAGGCCAGATCCTTTCTTTTACATTGTTTTAAAGGCCTGTAGATGGTTCACAATGATCGATAAGGAAACGTAATATGAGTTGTGCTATTAATTTCTTCTTTATATGTGTTACCCTCTCAAATGTTCAGTAAGACTCATATTCACCTTGAAACTTGATGGGCAGCACTTATCATGATGCATTTATTATAGCATCATAACTTAGACATCAGTTACACTAATAGATGAAAGGTTTTAATGCTTGGCTTCCTATGTGAAGATTCATGATCTAAAGGTTTTGACGATTGGCTTCCTATGTAAAGATTTATGATCCAAGCAGTGTCCTTTTAGCTTCTTTGAGCGCTCCCATATGCTTCCTTAGATAAATCAACTTAAATGCTGGCTCCTTAATTGAAAAGGAGTTAAAATCTGAGCTAACTTACCTCAAAAGTCTTTAGCTCACCAACTCTACGCCCAATGTATACCTTAAAACTTAATATAGCTCATTATATAGAGCCTAGATAAATTACTCCTTCACCCAAGTTGTATGCCTTAGCCTAGAGAGTAGGGACATGTGATGAGGTAGATTTTTAATAACTTATGACAGATTGATACATGGCAATCTACCTCAGTTACATAGGTTAATCTTATATCAATACCTACTTAGTCCTTGATGGAATGATCCTTAAAGAGTCTGCAGTAGAAAAAAACCTTAACCATTATAGAATTCCTCACCAACCAAAAAACATTATGCCAACCTATAAAAGGAGGAGGTTTGGTTCAATTCATTAGGATTTATCTTCTATATATTCTTTCTTTTATCTTTATTTCACTCTGATAAACCCTAAGACCTCAGAAAATCATATTAAACTATTGACATTAAAAATTTTCTTATTGACTTGAACATTGAAGGGTCTTTTGTCAGGATAGATCCTAAGGCCCTTTCCTTTACAACTCTTTTTTTGCTTTGCTATGTAAATGTTGCTATTGAACCTCAAGTCTCTCTATTAAGAAAAGTCCTTTATGTTAGCTACATTGATTTCTTCATTTTCAAATCCCTTCTACTATTATTACTGCTTGGAGATATTATTAGAACCGACCTGCATCAAGTTTCTATCACTTCATGCAAGAATAGATTTTTCTTCCTCCTAATGCACCAAGAGTAGAAGTTCAAAATGAGGATAGGATAAAAGACCTATGAACTAAGCACTAGATAGTCAATATCTCAATTGCTCTAAGTGTTGTCACCTTTTTGAAAAGGTTTATGTTGTCTTCTTTTTCCCCCCCAAATTTATTAAAATATTAAAAATAAGGGAGTATAATATATAAGATTCCTAAAGGAGAAAGGATGTTAGAATGCAAAGATTCCTATAGAAGAGTAGGCATTAGAATATAGGATACAAAAATAATAGATAACCTAGAGTAGAGAAATGATTGAAGATTTTATTAAAGGGACTTGGATTCATCTGAATTTACCATTGGATATCTATCAAAACTAAATTTGGATTATAGATTGAACATGGCTACTTGAGATCCAAGAGTAGGATCATACTTTCAACTGAATACTTCACAATAATGCTACTGGTACTATTAATTTGAGCCTCAACCACTAGACCTTCTTTGCTACTCCTGGAGGCTTGCTACTCATCGATTGGAATTGTAGATGGAATTAAACTAGTTTAAGCTAAATCCTGTTAATGATGAGTGTAGAATTGTTCCTTTTGAAGATCATTAATTCGAAAGCATATACTTTAGAAAAAATACAATAGTCTTGCTTCTTGGGAATAGGATCAAATCTTCAAGAAGATGAATAAACCATCTGAAAAGAATCAATGAATATTAGAACCATCAACAATGGATGAAGAGCTGTAGTTAACTTCAGGTTGCTCTATAGAGAAGCATTTGATTTGTAAATGGTTGACAAAGCCTAAAAAGTAGAGATAGCTTTAAACAAGATAGAGCTTGCTGAGGACCTTCTGTTTAAGAATATCCTAGCATTCCCCTTGGTTTATATTTGATGACATACCGCTCCAATTAGTTGGTCACAACCTTTTCATAATTCAATAGAAATATTCCTTTTCCTCCAACTCAGCCATAGTTTTAAAAATCTTGATGGCTATCTCCTAAAGTTTAGACAAGACATGATAGGAAGCCAAATCTTTCTTAAAAAAGGCATTTT
>UESW01000832.1:0-20966 GCA_900491605.1 Calamus simplicifolius | reverse complement strand
GCTGGCTCCTCTGCCACCTCAACTCCTCACTGGGCTCGAGGTCATCGAGACCGGGGATGCCAAAGACTCAAGCAACTTTGCTCTTGTAGTCATTGAAGCCTTAGAGGTAGGCATTGACAGATGCCTCCGCTACTTCTTCCACAAAACTAATGGAGCCCAGGAAGCTCTCCACCACCTCAGCGGCCCTCTGCTCGGCAGCCCGCACTGCCACCTCGGCCTCGGCCGCTCTCGCCCAGACAGTCCCACATCTGCATCGGCTTTGACCGCCCTCTCCTTAATAGCTCAAGCAACTACCTCCGCATTGGCAACCTTCCCTTTGGACTCCTCCACCTTGAGGAGGGCTTCGTCTGCTTTGAGGTTAGCGACCTCGAGCCGAAGCTCGAAGGTTTGCAACCTTGCCACAGCGTTAGCCAACTTCCCCTCGATGGCCCGAGCATGCTTGAATTCTGCCACTACCTTACTCTTCACCTCTTCTAACCGCGCCTCCCACTCGTGGTTCGAGTCCTGGGTGGCCTGGAGCCCTTTTTCCCTTTCGGCTTCCTGAGCCTGGACCAACTCCAACTCACCCTCGGCCTTCTCAGCCTGGGCCCAGGTGGCGGCGGTTTCTCTCTGAGCATGAGTGATGTTGTCGGTGGCATGAAGAGTGAGGTCTCAGATTGCAAAGACCACATTTATCGTCTACATAAAAAGGAAGCATGTCAGTACATGTAATAGCAAGAAAATTATTTGAAGGGGGGAAGAATCACTTACCTGGAGCATAGCTACATATAGGTCGTCAAAGACGTCAACGGCCTATTGCCAATGGACTTTCTCCTAGAATTAAGGGAGGCACACTCAACCCAGCAGTCACTCTGTCGTGTGACTATGGTTCATCAGCGATGCCCTCGATAGAATCGCCCTGAGTTGATCCACCTCCGTCGGTCTGGCGACTGCCACTACTGCGGAGGTGGGACCGAAGGTGGGATCGGAGGTAGCCGACGCCGCCTCACACTCTACTCCCGGGGCTGTGGCCTTCTTTGCACCCGGGAAGACAACAGCTGATTGTAGACTTTTTGGTCGCCCTGCTCCACTATCGAGTTCTTATTCGGCTCTACATTTGGGCTTCCCCAACTCAGCCTCACCCCCTCGATGTGTGCAAAAAAGAATCGGGATTTTCATCCCTTAATGGAGGAGGAAAGGTCTAATTTTATGGCACGATGGGGCCTGGGTGTGAAGATCCACCATCTGGACTTGGAATGGCGGCAAAGGGTGTACATGCTTTAGAAAGGAAGACCCGGGTCACTACCCCATTGATGTGTGCAAATAAGAATTGGGATTTCCATCCCTTAATAGAGGAAAGGTCTAATTTTATGGCATGATGGGGCCTGGGTGTGAAGATCCACCACTCAGACTTGGAATGGTGGTGAAGGGTGTACATGCTTCAGAATAGGAAGACCTGGGCCACTATACCATGGAAGCTACACAGAACTATAAAGGTGCAGATGGTCCAAAAGGAGTTTGTAGCCAACTGCGCTAGGGCCAGATCATACGTCTTGAGAAGACTAACAATGAAAGGGTTGAGGGGAAGCCGAAGGCCTGCCCTGAAGAACTCCTTGTATAGGGAAACTCCTCCAGCACAGCCAGTGGTCACCCTATCACTGGACTCAGGGACAGACAGATGGACATCCCTAGGGATCCTATAGGTGGCCCTAAGAGACTCTATATTCTCGAAGGTCATGATGGAAGTCACCCCCTCTGGACTAGCTGAACTAGGGCTGGTTGTCGGAGAGGGTGGGTGCCTGATGGACCCTAGGTGGGGGATGAGCCATCAGTACTGCCCAAACTACCGGTGGTGGGGCTACAGTCACTGGGCAATCACGAATCAAGATTATGCCTGCCACCCAATGCTGAGACAGGGGAACATTATCCTCAGAGGAGGACGAGGAGGAAGATGCCACTATGTGCCTTTTTCTCTTCCTATCGATAACCATGGGGAAAGAAGGCAAAGGAGAAAGAGGATCAAAAGGGACTAACCTGGAGGAGGCGACAAAAAGCTTAGGTTTCAGACTGGGAAGATGACAAAGAACTCAGATTTCGGAAGGAAGGTATGACAAGAAAGCTTTAGATGCACAAAGAGCCCAGCGAAGAAGACAAAACCCCTTTATACATGGCTTTCAAATCGTCTCGCTCGATCTTCTTGCCACATGGACATCCCCAATTGGAGGCAGCATCCCAACGGCCACACGGCCGCATGATCTCCTTCATCCAAGGCGACGCACCCCAACTATGTACGGAGAAGCGATTTACAGCTAATGATGGAACATTGATGATATTAATATATATCATATGTATTATAATGTAATAAATTATTGAGCTATTATAATAATATATAATATATGATATATTATAATCTATATTATTATGTAATATATATTATATGGTATTTTTTAGTATTTTATCATTTTGGAGTTGTGTTTTCTTAAAATTTTTTTTTCTTTCACCAAACATATTTTTATATATTTTTATTTTTAAAAAATAAAAATAAAAATAAGATTACTTTAGAAATCAAACGCATCCTCCTTCCATTGGAGCCATGTGGTCCTTCCATGGCCCGCCTTAAGTTTCGTCCAAATGAGAAAGCTACTTCTGAAACCCAGGAAAACAGGTTTCCACACGGTATGGTACAAAGCCGGGTTGCTCACGCTCAGCGGCGACTAGCAGCAAGGGAAAAAAAGGGGAAAAGACTCAGCAGCGCTGCAGATGTTGCCTGAAGTATTCCCGATGACACGCTTAGCCGCAACTTGGAAGGGAAAAAAAAAAAAAAAAAGGGGAAAGGACTCAGCAGCGCTGCAGACGTTGCCTGAAGTATTCCCGATGACACGCTTGGCCGCAACTTGGAAGGGAAAAAAAAGGGGGAAAATACTCAGCGCTGCAGATGCTGCCTGAAGGCTTCCCGATGACTTCCCGATGGCACGCTTAGCCGCAACTTGGAAGGGAAAAAAAAAGGGGGAAAAGACTCAGCGCTGCAGATGTTGCCTGAAAGCTTCACGATGACTTCCCGGACGATGACTCACCCTCAGCCTGAAGTAGGTAGGCTCAAAGAAATGGAGCAAGAAGGGCCAACCAACTTCTCTGAAGGAACGAACGACTTAAAACCGTGTCGAAAAATAGAACAAGGTCCCCCTTAGCCCAGAAAACCATACGCGGCTGAAATCGTCTCTTTTCCGCGAAGCTTCTTGAGGATTGGCTAGCTTATTTATTTATAATCGTATTCCAGACTTCACTGAGAAGCACCTTGCAGTGATGCTCGCATATCTGGGGGGATTGCGTGATCAATTCACTGCCACTGCGCTGGAGGCTGTGCTTCAGCTCTTCTTCATCGCTGTGCTGCTGCAATCCATTTTCCAGTGTTGGATTTTTCGGCTTGTTAAGGTACATGTTTATTTAGAGTAGTGGTACTCGGTGCATGCAATTCGTAAGGTGTTAGCTGACGTCCATCCAGAACGGCTTCTCTAGGGCCATCTTTCAAGGATGTTGAATAATGATGATGGTGGATGAGGAAAGAGCATGGAGATCGGTAGCTAGGTAAGGTAGAGGTTGCTGTTGGCCCATACAAGGGCTGTGTGATCGATGTATTTATATCGTACGTATATTTGGATTAGGGGTGTGATGGTAGACAATGATGACGATGGAGATGGTAGTTATCGCGTACGTGATCAGTTAGCTAGTAGGTGATGAAGATGGTAATTACTGTGCTATGATGCTGGTAATTAATGTGGTAATTACTCGAGCTACTGAAAAGCGTAGGTTCCAGACTAGCAGAGGGAGGAAGATATAAGCATAGGGTAGAGAGAGGAATTGGAACTGGGCTAATCCAAAGAGGGCCAAAGGTGCTAACCAAATTGTTATTATTATAGTTATGGTTATTCATAGCTATAATTATAACAGCCTTAGCTCAGTATAAATTCTTATATACTTCTTCGTTTTAAACTGTAGTGTCCTCACTGGAGCTGGGAAGAGGAAATCCAGCTGGAATAAAGAATCGGTAATGGATGCCTCACCAACTAGCTCTAGATGGGTCCCCATCTCCATAAATCCAATTGGAATTTGGGGGAGTAAACTGGGAAGAGGAAAACCTAAAGATAACGAAGGGAAATGAGATTCTCGAAGATGAAGTGGACCGTTGGGCAACATACATGAAGTTGAGTTGGTGAGGATGAGCTTGCTGAAGTTGAGGTTGGTAGGGTGGAAGGTAAAGGCCAACAGAGAAGGAAAAGTCTTTGTGCATCACCTTCGGTGCACAAAGCCGTGCACTGGGCACGGTCATTGGCCGTGCGCCCTGCACGCGCGCATGCCCGATGCATGGCTTTGTGCACCGAAGATGGTGCACAAAGACTTTTCTAAGAGAGCATGAAAGGAGGGCTAAATAACAATGATGGTAGCCCAAGAGAACTAAGGTTCTGTTTGAAATAGTGGATAGAGAGATGGATATCCCTCTTATTCCCAAAAGCTATAACTATAAGGTAATGTTTGATAGAAAAAATATTATTCGTGGATAAATGTACGGGATAGAGTTTATCCCCTGGCTATCCCTAGGGACATCCCTTGGCTATCTCATTGATCATATCAAATACAAAAAGGTAAATCCATAGGATAAGTTTTTTTTACTCTTATTTGAAGGGATAACTAGCTATTCCTGCATTTTCTAGAAAATAAATTGAGGGGATAACTCATGGTTAACCTTAACCATGAATTATCCCTATGATTAACTTTATTCCCAGCTATCCTTTATAGTTATGGCTTTTGGGAATAAGATGGGATATTTTCTGGATATTCCCTCTTATTCCCTATTTCAAACACTACCTAATGGATAAGTCTAAAAAAGGTTAACCAAAGGGGATAACTCATGTTTAACCATGGGTTATCCCTTAAACTTATTCCGTAGGAAACCCAAGAATAGCTGGAGCTATCCCTTGATAGCAAAATTGTTATTTAATAAAGGGGGTTATTTCCTCAGCTATCCCGTGATAAACTCTATCCTGTACACTTATTCAGGAATAGCATTTTGGGAATCAAACACTACCTAAGGCTGTGTTTGAAATATGGGATAAGAGGGGATATCCCCTCACTACCTAAGGCTATGTTTGAAATAGGAGATAAGAGGGAATATCTCCAAAAGCTATAACTACAAAGGATAAGTCTGAAAAAGTTTAACCAGAGGGGATAACCCATTAACATGGGTTATCCCCTAAACTCATTCCCTAAGGTAGTGTTTGATAGAAAAAATATTATTCATGGATAAGTGTACGGGATAGAGTTTGTTCATTGGCTATCTCATTGATCATATCAAATACAAAAAGGTAAATCCGTGGGATAACTTTTTTTTACTCTTATTTGGAGGGATAACCAGCTATTCCTGCATTTTCTAGGAAATAAATTGAGGGGATATCCCATGGTTAATCATGGTTAACCATGGATTATCCCTTTGGTTAACTTTATTCCCAGCTATCCCTTATAGTTATGGCTTTTGGAATAAGAGGGGATATTCAGGAATAACTGAAGCTATTCCTTGGTGACCATGGGTCATTCCCTAAACGTATTCCCTAGAGAACCCAAGAATAACTGGAGCTATTTCTTGATGACAAAATTATTATTTAAAAAGGATAGTTATTTTCTCAGCTATTTCTTGGATAAATTATATCATGTATACTTATCCAGAAATAGTATTTTAGAAATTAAAAATTACCTAAATGTTTGCAGCAAAAAGAGAAAGTCTCTTTTCACCCTTTTTTTGTTTCAATTATTTTTCTCCTCTCTTCAACATGGAGACAAGAGCGGGTTAAAGCGTCAATTTGGCCACTATCATGGCTGACAGCTTGATATATAAATGATGCATTGATAAAATACAACTAGAGATACAACAAAACCGCATTAACAAGCCGCCTTGCAGAATTTATGTTAAGATCCTATATTTTGAACATTATATATATATCATTAATATCCTTTTTGCTTATCAATCATTTATAATGATGCAGACTAGTGTAACAAATAGTACTGTTGATCAAATTGATTAATATACTATAGTAAAATCTTTATCAAGAATTTAACATTTAATATACAATCTAACCTCTTTAAAAAAAAAAGTCTATATACATATCAAACATTTATATTCTTTAGTGCAGCTAAATGTTGTTTTAATATCTATTATTATCTATAATTTGTCGAACTATTTTCTGAACTCTGATACTTACAGGCATTTCAAATATTAAACTTGACAATACTTATAGTCATTTCAAAAGAAGGTTCCATGTAAAACTAATGTCTGCCTTTTTCTTGGCCCCCTTCAACAGCCAACAGAACGACAGGAAAATAACTTTGATTTAGAGGCTGGTAACGTAGCACTGAGCAGCGTTCTAGATGGGCTCGTGGAAAATGGGCAGACACCGGTACGTACGTGGATACCCTCTTTTTTATTTTTATTTTTTAGCCATTATATATATATGTTTTTTTAGAATTGCGTCATCTTTGTCCACTCGCCATTGTGCTTCTCCACTTATACTCTAGCGTAGTTAAATGTTGTTTTAATATTTATTACCTGCATTTTGTCCAACTATTTATGAACTCTTGAAACTCTTTCTTTGTTCCTTCAACGGCTGGTATCATAAGAAAAAAATAATGTACATTTAGAGGCCAGAAACATAATAAGAAGCAACTTTCTTAAGCTAGCTATTCCTTATGGAAAACACAGGCACAGCCACATGGATGTCCTATATTTTTTTTTATTTTTTAGTCATTACATTTTTTATTTTTATCCGCTCTCCAATGAGCTTATCCACTTATGTTCTTCAGCGTAGTTGAATATTGTTTTAATATTTATCACCTACATTTTATCCAACTATTTTCCAGGCTCCCGGGGCTTCTCAAAATGAATTATTCTCTAATTCCAAACTTGCAACTATGCTTCTTATCATTTCAAAAAAAATTCACCTAAAATTAATGTTTGCTCTTTTTTTTCCTTCAATAGCTAATAGTACTACAAGAAAATAATGTTCATTTAGAAGCTTGGGACATGGTAAGGATTTACATTCATGAAGATAGGCTCTTAGAAAACATGAAGATATAGGTACATGAATATTAATTAAAATTAAAACCAATTGAGCCTGGTCCAATGAACCTGTAACCCAATTGGAGTTGATTCAACCAGCTGAACCCATTAATTAAACTATTAACTAGTTCAATGAACCAAAAGCCAGTGAGTCTGGTTCAGTGAACCAGAGTACAAATTGAACCAATTTCTTTGATCCTGAACTCAAATTAAGCAAAATCAATGAACCAGAAGTCATATTGTGTCCAATTAGTGAACCCAATTGATGGATAGCTTTAGATTGGGTGTAGTTAGCAGTGAGGTGAACCAACTTAATTGTAGGTTAACTTAGTTGTTAAGGTTAAAAACCCTAATCAATTAACCCAACTATTAATTAATTAAGCTGGGTTAGGCATTATTAGCTATTAAGAATAATTCTGAAAACTTATTATGCGAGTGATCCATACTCCTAAGTTGCAATACTGAGATTAGCGAGAAAGTTAAATAGGTTAATTATAAATTAGTAATTATATTAAATTACTTAATTTTAAATTCTTATATAACTTCCCATTAATTGTTAATGTTTAAATATGCATTATTAGTTGAAACATGAATCATTATTACCCTTTTGTCATTTTGCATATTTAGATTTTTTTGCTTTTTTATGTGTGAAAAAATATTAAATTATAATACCTACTATTTATTGATTAATTTGTGCATAATTATTTACTACAATAATAAGAATAAATATAAAAGTTTAAAATTTATATTGTTATGAAAAAAATAAAATAATGATAATAAAACTATATATATGGTTATCTAAGAATTGTTCTAAATAATTAAATAAAAGAATAATTGGATGGAATTAAAAATAGTATGATAAAATATGGCACCCAAAGTCCACTAGGACTTGATAACTTGATAATTGATGTTGGAACTCATCTCTACGGAGGATGTATATGAAGAATACACCCTCATCCATATAGTAAAATATGGTGCTCTAGTTCTGTCATAAGGATATATACCATAGTTCATGACCAGGGTGTATTCCTAATAAGATGATATAAATTTAAAATAATGATTAAATATAATGATATAAATTTTAACAAGTGAAGATATGTACACCTTAAAATATGAGAGCCTAAAATAAAGATAGTATGTTAAGAAACTAGCTTATATATACTTCAAGAAATTTACGATTAAGATATGCTTGCTCTTAAAAGTTTTAAAAATATTAATCTCTGAATGATAAGTTTATAATTAGGCTTATTTACTAAGTGTGAATTGATTAAATTATCTTTATTATTTTTTACAACCTAGCTAGTCCTAATTATCTTGAGTGTTATTTAGGCTTGATAGTTAACTACAACAAATTCTGCTATCCCGACGTTAAAATGATTATTTGTCATGCTTTAAAGCATCGAAAAATATTGTCCCAACACTTTTATACACGTTAGGAAAGCGGGGGTGTTACGAAAAATGACGTTCCGAGGCTTTTAAGGGTCGACAAATTTTGATCTTGTCGACACTTTAAAGCATCGGCAACATTTTTTTAAAAAAAATAACCAATCGAGTCCCCTTCTCCTCCGTCTCCGCCGCCGCCGCGCCGCTGCCTTGTGCGACCCTCTCCGCCACAACCCGGCACACCAACATCGCCATGACCCTCCCCTTGTTTTGCCCCTCCCTTCGTTTTGCTAGGTCAATCCGGTTCAAATTTGCAAAAGTTACATGAATTAACGAAAGGAAACAAACAGACTATTGGATACGCATCAAAAAATCTTAGAGGTGGACAAATAACTAAGAGAGAATTAATCAAAAGAAAAGGAAAGAAGGGTGTATTCATGGGTGGCGACCTTGAACTTGGTTCGGTCCCTGGGAGGAGGGAGAGGAGCCATAGCACCGAGGGAAGATCGCTTCCACTTCCAGGAGTTTCCTTGGCTTCCTAAGTTTGTCTAGGAGCTCGAAAGGTGAAGACGAGAGCAGCGGAGTGGGAGCGCAGCCTCGATGCAGGTGAGGAAAGAAGAGTGGCACGCGTGGACGTAGCCATCCCTCGGCTCCATTTTTTTGCGGTTTGCGACCAAGAGGCGAGTGGCCAGCCATATCAAGTGAGGGATTCCACGGCTCGAAGGTGTTGGTCGGCGGTCGCGAACGACGCAGCACCTCCAGAGATCCTTCCTCAGCCTTCAGTTAGTCTGATTGAGTGATCTAAGATCGAATTAACCAACATTAGAGAAGAACATAGAATTTGACTCAGAATCGCTGATATGGCTGGTGAGCAGGAAATAAGGTCAGGGTCCTAGGCACCCCAGCTTCTAGGCGGCCCCTAGTCCTAAGCAGCCCCTACCCTAGGCGGCCTTCAGGTTTGACGGCCCCTAACCCTAGGCGGCCCCCAGGTCCTGGGCGGCCCCCAGTCCTAGGCGCCCCCAGGTTGGACCCCAGGTCCTGGACGGCCTCCAGGTCCTGGACGGCCCTAGCCCTAGACGGCCCCCAGGTTCTGGGCGGCCCCCAGCTCCGGGCGGCCCTAGTCCTGGTGGCCCTCAGGTCCTGGACGGCCCCCAGCTCTGGGCAGCCCCCAGTCCTAGGTGGCCCCAGGTTCTGGATGGTTTCCAGGTCCTGGACGGCCCTAGCCCTAGGCCCCCGGCGGCCCCAGCTCCTGGACGGCCCCTAGTCCTGGGTGGCCCCCAGGTCCTGGACGGCCTCCAGCTCTGGACGGCCCCCAATCCTAGGCGGCCCCCAGGTTCTGGACGGCCTCCAGGTCCTGGACGGCCCCTAGCCCTAGGCAGCCCCCAGTCCCGGGCGGCCCCCAGGTTCTGGACGGCCTTCAGGTCCTGAACGACCCCTAGCCCTAGGCGGCCCCCAGGTTCTGGGCGGCCCCAGGTCTGGGCGGCCCCTAGTCCTAGGCGGCCCCCAGGTTCTGGACGGCCTCCAGGATCCTGGACGGCCTCTAGCCCTAGGCGGCCCCCAAGTCTTGGGCGGCCTCTAATCTTGGAATCATTTTCGTATCAAAAGCACTAAACACGAGGAGCTGTCGTGTCCTAAAAGAAATCGAGAATCATTAAGCATCATGACGCTTTAAATGACTCGAATGAGACAAACGCTGGAGCATTACCATCCATCGAAAAGCTCAAATAAAGGATACTGAGCACCTGTTTTAGGGCAGATAACTCTTCTCTGACTCTGACATTCCCACTAACCCTGACATTCCCTTGGGGAATACCGAGATCATCATGAAGATCCTTAGCTTCTGGAGCAAGTCTCTTAATACCTTTACTAATAATTATCGATAAAACACCACGTGGCACACTCTCGTCTGAAGCTAACTTTTATCTTACACGTTGACTTTCTAACCAAAAGGAAGAAAAAAAAAGAAAAAAGTGACTCAATGCTGACGATATAAAAAAAAAGGATATAAAGGAAGGGGGGAGTTCGGAGGACGGGCTCTATTTTTTCCTCCATTAGGAGATCTCGTAACAAAGAAAACTATACTGGTGATTCAGCATCAACAGATTGGCGCGCCAGGAAGGGGAGTAAGCGTCGCAGCGGCCAATAACTCCTGTTCTACGAATATGAGCTCGAGATCTCCTGAAGAGGATCCCTCTGATTGGTCTGGGGGCATCTCTTGCCTCCCAGCCATGGTCGCAAGACTCTTGGCTCTTCCGAGCCAGTGAAGCCAAACCCTCCGGTTTCTTCCTCGCCACTGCCGACTCCAGCCATTCCTCAGGACCCACTGTTGATCCTTACCCAGCAAGTTCAAACCCTTGTTGGGATGGTTCAACAGATGCAGGAACAGCATTCTAGAGGAACCCGGCAACAGCTCGAGCCACCTCTGTTGCCCAGATCGGCTACTCCTGTTAGCCGACAATCAGCTCGAGGAGATCCCCCGACAAGGCCTCTCCGCCCCTATTCATCTGGAGGGCCTCACTCCCAAAGTTCCCGGGGCGGGTCGCGCTCGCTCACTCGTTCCCCAGGCAGCCCACCTGCCGCGGCGGCGGGGGAAGGAGCCTTATGCGGAGCACCGCCGGTGGCATCGTCGGTCTGCATCTTACTCCCCTGAGCCAGCCGGGGGGCATATGGCTGATCAGATGGAGAGGCGCCTTGATGAGCAAGATCGAAGGCTAGAGGAGCTCAGTCAAAGAATTAACAATCAGCCGGGCTCAGATTATGATACCCGCCCTCCTCTTACTCGGCGAGTGATGGAGGAACCTATTCCAAGAGATTCCAGTTCCCCAACTGGACCCCTATGACGGCACCACTGACCCCCTGGATCATCTGGAGAGCTATAAAGCCATCATGCAAGTCCAAGGAGCGACTGATGCCCTCTATGTATTGCCTTCCCAGCCACCCTCCGTAAGGCGGCCCGTGTTTGGTACTCTCGCTTGCCTTCACGTAGTATTGATTCTTTTCGATAGCTGGAAAGGTCTTTCTTGGCTCATTTCGATGCTTGTCGGAAGATTCCTCGAGTAGCAGACAGCTTATTCTCCGTGCAGCAGCAAGAAGGAGAACCTCTGAAAGATTTTATAACCCGCTTCAAGGTGGCAGCCCTGGAAGTCTATCATCTTGATGATGCGGTGGCCATGCTGGCTCTAAAGTGGGGCTCCGTCCCTCCCGTTTTACCTATTCTCTGGACAAGAGACCTCCTAGCTCTTATGCTGACCTCTTGAGCCGCGCACAGAAGTATATCCACGCCAATGAAGCTGATTCATCAAGGAGAGGTGCGCAGGAGAGGACTGGCAAGAGACCCGCTCGCCCAGAGTTGAGCGGGCCCCCTTTCAAGAAGTCCGAACCTTTGCACCGATCGACTGACCGCCGCAAGAGCTTGGCCCCCAGAGAAGACCATCTCACACCCCTCCTAGCGCCCCGGGCTCATATCCTTATGGAAATTGAAAACGAGCCTTATCTACGGCGTCCGCCCCGTTGAAGAAGAGCACTGTGCGCGACAGGAGCCGTTATTGCCGCTTCCACAGAGATTACGGCCATGACACTGAAGAATATCGAATTTGAAGCAAGCCATCGAAGAACTCATCCAAAGAGGGTATCTTGGGCAGTACGTCCAGAAGAAAGAGGCTCCTCCGTACCAGCTTTGATGGGACCTCCTCCCGCTCAAGCCAACATCGATAACACCCCGACAGAGCGGATGGTGGGCATGATTTCTCGTGGAGGAGCATCATCTTCTAAGAGGCCAAGGGGAGGGGAAGAATTAGATGATGTAATCCTTTTAAGGGAGATATAGCGGGGGGTAGTGTTGTAAAAGATGATAGCGTCGTCGTTTCGATGACGGTCGCTAAACACCCTGTAAAGAGGATCTTAATCGATAGTGGAAGCTCCGCTAATGTGCTTACTTATGATGCATTTCTTCGGATGAATTTATCTCCTGACTCTCTTCGACCTGTAGCCGCCCCTCTAGTTGGTTTCACTGGAGACTCTATACGGGTGGAGGGCGAGATCACCTTACCGGCGACGGTAGGATCACCGCCCCGTCAGAGCACGGTGATGCTGGAATTTCTTGGTGGTTCGGGTGCCTCTGGCCTACAACGCCATTCTCGGCCGCCCCGGGTTGAATGCATTAGATGCAGTTATATCCACCAAGCGCCTATTGGTGCAGTTCCCTACCAACCAAGGAGTCGGTGAGATGCATGGAGAGGTAAACTCGGTCAGACCCTGCTATCATCTAGCTCCTAGTCCCCAGGTGGTTAGAATTCCCCCGGTCGCCGAGTCATTTGATCCCAGAGAAGTTGAGCGGAGGGGAGAGCCGGCGGAGTCTGGTATCTTGCTCCCTGGGAGGTGATTCCACCAAGACCGTGCAAATTGGTGAGCTCCTCCCCCTGAAGTCCGGGATCAGCTCCTAGCCTTCTTATCGGCGAATGCGGATGTCTTCGCCTGGAAAATGACGGACATGGTCGGGATTCCCCCGGAGGTGATTACTCATCAACTTAATATCAACCCAAGTTGCCGCCCTGTCCGCCAGAAGAAAAGGAGTTTCCCCTGAGCGGCAGAGGATCATTGACGAAGAGGTGGATAAATTGCTTATGGCCGGTCATATTCGGGAGGCACAATATCCTGATTGGCTAGCCAATGTGGTCATGGTCCGGAAGGCCAGCGGAGGATGGAGGATATGCATCGATTACACCGATCTTAACAAAGCTTGTCCTAAGGACAGTTTTCGTTGCCACGGATCGACCAGTTAGTAGATTCAACCTCTGGTTATGAACTTCTTAGCTTCATGGATGCTTTCTCGGGGTACAACCAGATAAAATTGAACCCCTCGGATGAAGAGCATACTTCTTTTATCACCGAGAAGGGCATCTATTGTTATAAAGTAATGCCCTTCGGGTTAAAGAATGCGGGAGCTACCTATCAGAGGCTGATGAACAAAGTTTTTAAAGACCAGCTCGGCCGCAACATGGAAGTATATGTAGATGATATGTTGACAAAGAGCACCTGTGCCACTGGCCATGTCGCCGACCTGCAGGAGACTTTCCACAACCTCCGGCTCCATAGAATAAAGCTCAACCCACGCAAATGTGCGTTTGGAGTTACTGCAGGGAAATTCTTGGGTTTCCTGGTGACCCGGCGGGAATTGAGGCAAACCCAGAGAAAATTCAAGCCATTCTTGATATGAGGCGGCCAGTATGTAAGAAAGAGGTGCAACAACTCACCGGGAGGATAGCAGCATTAAGCCGATTTTTGTCAAGATCGGCGGAGAGGTGTTTACCCTTCTTCAAGGTCCTCCGTAAAGGACGGTTTTGAGTGGACGGAAGACTGTCAACGAGCCTTTGAAGAACTTAAGGAGTTCTTGTCCACACCGCCCCTGTTGTCTAAACCGGAGGAGGGAGAAAAGCTCTTCCTCTATCTTGCGGCTTCCTCCGAAGCCGTCAGTTCCGTTCTGGTGCGTGTCGGCGACCATGCCACTCAAGACCTGTATATTATACCAGTAAGGTACTTCATGGTGCAGAAGAGAGGTATTCCAGGACGGAGAAGGTCATTTTTGCTTTGTTCATCTCCCCCGACTCAGACCCTACTTTCAGGCCATCCTATAGTCGTGCTCACTGATCAGCCTCTCAGAGCCATTTTGTCTCGCCCTGATACCTCTGGCCGGTTGGCCAAGTGGGCCATCAAGCTAGGGGAATTCGACTTATCATTTCAGCCCAGAGCATCTTTGAAATCCCAGGTCTTGGCCGATTTCCTAGTAGAGTGCACTTGGTCTGAAGAGCATCAAGAGGAGTTCCCCGGATTCTTAGATCGATGAAGAGAATGATAAGGCGTGGGTCCTCCACGTCGATGGAGCCTCCAACTCCAGGGAGCGGGGCTGGTCTTATTCTCGCCAGCCCAGAGGGTGTGGTGCTGGAGTACGCTCTTCGTTTCCTCTTTGAAGCTACCAACAATCAAGCCGAATATGAGGCCTTGTTAGCCGGAATCAAACTAGCACATGGGATGGGAATCAAGCATCTCCGAGCTTTCACTGACTCGCAGCTTATTTCTGCCCAGGTATCTGGGGAGTATGAGGCTCGGGACCCTGTTATGTCCCAGTATCTAAGCAAGGTTAAACTACTATTCCCTTGTTAGATCACTTCACCATTAGTTACATCCCTAGAGGGGAGAATGCTAGAGCTGATATGTTGGCCCGACTTGCTACATCCGCGGACAGCTCCATGGGCAAAACCTACATTGAGTATCTGGAGACACCCAGCATCGAGGCCGCGGAAGAAGCTTTGCCAGTTGCCCAAGAAGAAACTTGGATGGATCCTATATCCGATACTTGAAGGACGGCGCCCTCCCAGTTGACCATGAGGAAGCCCGGCTGCTCAAGCGGAGGGCCTCCAAGTTTGTACTGCTAGATGGCCGACTCTACAAGAGATCCTTCTCTCAACCTCTCCTCAAGTGCGTCAGCTCGGCGGACGCGGATTATATTCTTAGGGAGATTCATGAAGGCATTTGTGGGAATCATTTGGGAGGCCGATCTCTGGCGCGTAAAGCCCTCCGACAAGGATATTATTGGCTGACTATGCAAGAAGATGCAACTGAACTAGTGAAAAGATGTGGCCAATGTCAACGGTATGCCTGCATTCAGCGGCAACCAGCTTCTCAGCTAAACCCTCTTTTGCTCCCTGGCCTTTCGCTCAGTGGGGCATGGACATTCTCGGCCCTTTCCCTCCGGCATCAGGACAGCGAAAATTCCTACTTAGTCGCCGTCGATTATTTTACTAAGTGGGTCGAAGCCGAAGCACTCGCCAAGATCACTGAAGCCAAGGTCAAAAGCCTTTTTCTGGAAAGCCATCATTTGTCGATTCGGCATACCTCATACTCTTGTCACTGACAACGGCCGACAGTTCGACAACGTTGCCTTCAAGACCTTTTGCGCCGATCTCGGCATCACGCATCGATTCGCCTCCGTCGGCCATCCACAATCTAATGGAGAGGCCGAGGTTACGAATCGTATGATATTGCGGGGACTGAGGACCAGGCTGGATACGTCCAAAGGGAAATGGGTGGAAGAACTCCCAAGTGTGCTCTGGGCATACCACACAACTCCCAGGACACCGACAGGAGAGACGCCGTTTAATCTGGTTTTCGGTTCCGAAGCTGTTATCCCAGTCGAGATTGGTCTGCCAAGCATTCGAGTAGAATCATATGACGAAGCTGATAACCTCCCTAATTTAAGAGCCAGTCTCGACCTCATTGATGAAGCGAGAGATCGAGCTCAGGTTAGAATGGCGGCCTATCAGCAGCGGGTGGCGAGATACTATAATGCCCGCGTCCGCTCCAAAAGCTTCCGTCAAGGAGATTTGGTTTTGAGAAAGGCTTCAGTGTCCAAACCAACGGAGGGGGGCAAACTATCCCGAATTGGGAGGGGCCCTACCGAGTAGCAGAAGTCCTTCACCGTGGAGCGTATCGACTTGAAGATCTGAATGGGCGATCGATCCCCCGAACGTGGAACGCGGATAATCTCCGACAATACCATCAGTAATGTAATAAATGTACTTGTCCAAAGATTAATGAATGCACATATTTGAGATCTTCTGTGAAGCAGCCCTTCAAAGGAGCTAGGCGGCCCCATGGTCCTAAGGACACCCCCGGGCGGTATCATTTACCCCTGAGGAGGTTCAAGTCCACGACTTAGGCGGCCCCATCTCAAACCTTGGGCAGGTATCCGACTACCCCCAAGAGGCAGCCCTTCAAAGGAGCTAGGCGGCCCCAGTCCTAAGGACACCCCCGGGCCGGTATCATTTACCCCTGAGGAGGTTCAAGTCCATGACTTAGGCGGCCCCATCTCAAACCCTTGGGCAGGTATCCGACTACCCCCAAGAGGCAGCCCTTCAAAGGAGCTAGGCGGCCCCATGGTCCTAAGGACACCCCCGGGCCGGTATCATTTACCCCTGAGGAGGTTCAAGTCCACGACTTAGGCGGCCCCATCTCAAACCCTTGGGCAGGTATCCGACTACCCCCAAGAGGCAGCCCTTCAAAGGAGCTAGGCAGCCCCAGTCCTAAGGACACCCCCGGGCCGGTATCATTTACCCCTGAGGAGGTTCAAGTCCATGACTTAGGCGGCCCCGTCTCAAACCCTTGGGCAGGTATCCGACTACCCCCAAGAGGAGCCCTTCAAAGGAGCTAGGCGGCCCCACAGTCCTAAGGACACCCCCGGGCCGGTATCATTTACCCCTGAGGAGGTTCAAGTCCACGACTTAGGCGGCCCCATCTCAAACCCTTGGGTAGGTATCGACTACCCCAAGAAACAATCCTCCCAAGGAGCTGGGCGGCCCCGCAGTCCTAAGGACGTCCCTGGGATGGTCTGATGGCCTTACAATTTGGGAACCTCCTCGGAACAATACCGTTCCTCCTGAGATAATATGCCGGGGAAATGACCCTGGAATTCGAATTTAGCACCAACCTACGGGCGGACCCTTCATTCCCCCTATGTAACGGGTAAAAATTAGAAGATAAATAATTGAAGCGTCGGGTGAGTAAAAAGTAGCATTCGCTTGTTTAAAAGCCAGATCACTGTAAGGCTTTATAAAGTACTGCCCACAAGCCGGCATCAGCTGGTTTACAAAAAGGTCCCCTAAGGACAAAATCAACAAAGCCAAGAATAAAAGACAAAATCAAGGTGAGCCTAGATGCTCCCATTAGTCCTCGGCACGCTCCCTCTCGGTAGTCGGCCCGGAGGCCGGTTTCTCGGTCGCAGGCGCTCCTGTGCAGGGTCTTCAGCCGTCACTGCCCCGTCAGCCGCACTGTCAATCTCAACGTCAGAAATTTCTTCATCGTCCCCAGGTTGAAAATGTTCAAGGCTTTCTAATTTGAAGTGCCGAGATAGTCTCCACTTGCACCTCTCAAAGCCCTGAACGAAGGCGTCTATAGCGGCCTCATGCCAGTTCCGATGCAAAATCTGGAGAATCCTTATATTTTCCGATGGCTTCCTGAGCCCTAGCTTCGGCCGTAGCCACCTTTTCCTGAGCCCTAGCCTCGGCCGCGGCCACCCTCACCTGGACCTCCGTCTCCATTGCCGCCATTTTATCCATAGCTTCCTTCGTGTCCCTCTCGACCAAGGCCAATTTCTCCGCAGCGTCGCGAGCCGCGGCCTCCGCGTTATCGGCTCGGTTCTCAGTATGTTCCAACCTGAGAACCGTTTCCTTTAACCTTTCTTCCGTAGGCAACAGCTTTGCCCGAACTTCAAACAGTTGGGCGTCCAAGCTCTGCAGCTCCTTCTCAGCTCTCTCCCGCCATGCTCGATAGTCTTCCTGGACAATCTGAAGATCATGTAAGGCCTTCGATTCCCGGGCCTTCGTCTCTGCCAATTCTCTATCCAAGCTCTCACTACGAGACTTGGCCTTGGTCAGGTCCTCACGAAGTACGAAGAGGCTGTTAGACATATGTGGTACATAATCGATAAATATCATAATTTGTAATTGCAAAAAAAAAAAGAGAGAGAAGAGAGAGGGAAAAATCATAATCCTACCTGGAGCGCGGCCGTGAACATGGTGTCAAAGACTCCTCCTGTGATAGACTCCTCATTTTGGCCTGAAACCTGGGCAGGATCGAAAGCTTGAGAATTGTTTCCGATAGGCAACTTTTATACGAGGCGCTCTGGCTAGGCATTTGAGTAGTGTTGAGAAATTATTGTAACATAATTACTCCAACTTATTGATTTTGATGATTTCCAAAAGACATGCTTTACTTTCTAAAAGGCTATGACAATGTTAATTTAACTAATGAAATATTCAATTTCAAATTGGAAACTATGAACTATTAAATATAATGAGTTTTTGAATCAATTGAAATATGTTTCAAGCTATACTTATGAATTCAAAATGATTTTATATCAATCTTTTAAAGATCAATGACTTAATGAGAATGCTTGAATTGAGCTTTACTGTTAAAACAACATTATCTAAGTCAAATTTATTTTAAAGTTAATTGGGATGAGTTTTAAAGCAATCAGAATTTTTCTGATTTTTGTATCAGTCCCGAGCCGACTCGAGAGTTTCCGAGTCGACCCCTGAACTTTCTCGAGCCGACTCGCACAGCGAGCCGACTCGACTCAGACGGCAGAAAGACTCATTTTTGAGTGCCTCACGAGTCGACTCCCAGCTTTTCGCGAGTCGACCCTGAAAGTCAGAGTCGACTCCCAGACTTTCGCGAGTCGACTCCTGGAGACCCATTTTTTGGTGCGTTCTGGATTCGATTGCTCGAGCCGACTCGCACAGTCCCGAGCCGACTCCCCGACTTCTGGGCGGAAATTTTTTTTAATGACACATCAGCCCAACGGATATATTTTTGAATAACGGCTATTTTTCTTTGTTTCTAACGGCTATATTTTTCAGAATCTATAAATAGAGGAGCCATTCAACAAAAAAAGAGAAAATAAAATTGAGAAATTCAGTAAGTTTGAAAAGAGGGAAAAAAGAGTTATTGGAAAAATCATTTAGCTCAAAGAGAGTGATTCAAAAGGAGTGAAATCCAAGTGAAAGATTCGTCTACTCCTTCTCATCATCCACAAAAGCCAGAAGAAAATCCAAGTGCGTTCCAAAGGTCAAATCTGCGGATTTTCAAAAGAGGGAAAAGCTTCATCTCAACTCCAAAGTCTTCAACGGTCAAGAATCTAGCTGAGGCGTGATTCAACACTTCTAGAGGAGTTGAAGAGAAGAAGGGAGAAAGCCAAGCATCTACCATCTGCAAAATTATCAGGCTTTTCTAACCTTATATCATTTTGTACTTAATTTGTATATTGCTCAAGGGGAGCACTTTATTGTTCAAAACATCTTTATTATTTGTTTGCTGATTCAATCAGTGGATTGAATTAGTGGAGGTTGGTATACCTCGTTGCAAGCCGGAGTGCTTGTGTTGGGTTAGTTGTGAGCCCTAGAAAAACAACGTGTAGGGTTTTGTGCTGGTAAGCCCGAGTTAAAACCAGCTGGGTTCGTTGTGCACCCGTAAAACAACAAGTTTGAGTTGTGAGCTTGGAAAACAACTCGGCTGTAATCTAGAGAGATTATAGTGTGGACCCAAGTGAATCTTGGGAGTGGACGTAGGTGCTGGTTGCACCGAACCACTATAAAATTATCTTGTGTTTGCCGTGCCTAATTTTCTCTATCTCTATCTCTCTTTATTTGCTTGTGCATTGCTTATTAGTTAATCCTTTCACTTGCACATCTTGCTAACTAATTTAAAGTTAAAAAGTCTTAAATTTTTAAGAACCCAATTCACCCCCCCCCTCTTGGGTTGCCATCTGGGCCAACAATTGGTATCAGAGCAAGTGCTCATTTAGATTTGATCTCACGATCAAGAGCTAAAGATCCATTATGGCAACACAAAGTGGTTCTAGTTTTGCTGAAGGTCATTCTACG
Organism: Calamus simplicifolius; assembly: GCA_900491605.1. Classification (NCBI taxonomy): domain Eukaryota; kingdom Viridiplantae; phylum Streptophyta; class Magnoliopsida; order Arecales; family Arecaceae; genus Calamus; species Calamus simplicifolius. The sequence goes on along the minus strand of UESW01000832.1, from coordinate 1,064 downwards.
AATAGACCTCCACTTTTAATGGCTCAAACTATTCTTATTGGAAAGCTAGAATGAGGATATTCATTCAAGCTTCTGATTATGAGCTTTGGGGTGTTATAATTAAATGGACCTAGTACACCCACACACCTTATTGATGGCACTATTGTTCCTAAAGCCCGAAAGGGATTGGAATGATAATGATAGGAGAATGGCACAACTTAATGCTAAAGCCATTAATATTATATTGTTCCTTAGATTCAAATGAATTCAACCGAATCTCAACTTGTAATTCCGCTAAAGAAATTGGGATAGGTTGGAATTACACATGAAGGAACAAACCAAGTAAAAGAATCAAAGATAAATATTTTGGTTCATAAATATGAATTGTTACAATGGAACAAACTGAAACCATCACATGCATGTTCACTAGATTCACTGATATTGTGAATGGTTTGAAAAGTCTTGGAAAAGTTTATACTAATGCTGATCTTGTTCGCAAAATCTTAGGTCATTGCCAAGATCGTGGGAAGCAAAAGTCACAGCAATCCAAGAAGCCAAAGACCTCAATGCACTACCCTTAGAGGAGCTTCTAGGATCTCTCATGACCCACGAATTGACAATGAAGCAGCATGTTGAGGAGGAAACAAAAAGAAGGAAAACTTTTGCCCTCAAGACTGCAGAATTGGAAGAGAGCAGCAGTGATGATAGTGATGAAGATGATGATGAAACTGCTCTCTTGGCCAAGAAGTTTAGAAGATTTTGAGGAAAAAGAAACCCTTCCAAAAAAGAAATTTGGAAACAAAATGGAAGGAGAAAAGGAAAAGAAAGAAAGGACAAGGACAAAGAGAAAGAGCCCTTGATATGTTATGAGTGTAAAAACCGGGGCATTTCGATATGATTGTCCACAATTGAAAAAGCCTACAAGAAAAAGAAGAAGGCATATGGCAACATGGACTGACAGCAATGAATCTTCTTCCGAAGAAGAAGAACAAAAAGAAGTTGCAAATATTTGTTTCATGGCCAACGACGACGACAATGACGAGGTAAGTTCCGAAACCTCCAAATGATTTACATTTGATGAAATG
>UESW01000831.1:0-20987 GCA_900491605.1 Calamus simplicifolius | reverse complement strand
TTTAAGCTTGCCATCATCAGCAATGGGATTAGGCTTAATATATCTCAGTTGCATTTTGGCCTGATCATCTTTGACTATGGACGCCCAGGAAGAAGGAGGCTTGACCGCAGCAACGGAAATAACACCCGGGAGACAAGAGGAGGAGATCGGGAGAGATGAGCGAGGAGCAGGAGCAACTGACTGAGAGTTAACCAGGGGCGGGAAACTAAGTTCCGAAATTTTGAATTTGGAAGAAGTCGGCAGCAGGCCCGAAAAGGATGCAGGAGTCGGCAGCAGGGCCGAATCGGAAACAGGAAGGACCACGGGTTAAACCGTCATCAGCAACCGTTGAAATTGACGACCCAGTGGGTAATCCGGAGCTAGAGCTAAGGACCGGGTAAACGCCAGGAGAGATCGTCTGAGAATGCAATGACGAAGGGCGATCCTTCGGTTGAACAGAGGAATCAAGGACGGGGAAGCAGAGGACTTACCCTTGACAGGGGATAAGAGAACAGCCGCTGAGCCCGACGCGGCAATACCGGAAGCAGGAGCACATCGGTCGAAGAAGAGAAGGACGGAGCATTAAGGAAGCAAGGAGCAGAGGAAGTCACCGTCGACGAAACAGGCAGCAAGTCCCAGAGGAATCACCGAAGACGCACCCAGCAAACAAGAACTGGAGCTGGGAGGACCAGAACCATCCCTCGCGGGCTGCAAGATAGAGCTACAGGAGGAAAGAATAGGAAGAGATGGAGATGCCGTGGAATCCTCATCCCAACATATACCATCCTTTGAGCTCGCCGGAATAGAGCAACGTGGAGCAGAAGAACGAAGATCGGATCTGGAAGCCATGAGACTCAGAAAGCAGCAAACAAAATCGTAGAGAGAGAAGCTCTCACATCGTAGTCATCAGCAATAATCTAAAATGAAGTTCAATCCAACCAGAAGATCATCAGCAAAACATAAATGAGAAATTCTGGATTCCCGACATCTCAAGTGGAATTTGAAAGTTTGGGAAGCACGGATTTTTTGATCTAGTGGGAGCTGATATCTCTTTGGCTATTAGGGACTTTTTCTCCACTGCTAAACTTCTCAAGGAAACAAATTGCACGGCTGTTGTGCTTATCCCCAAAGTCCCGAATGCAGCTCATCTTAAGGATTTCAGACCGATCTCCTGTTGCAATACAATCTATAAATGTATTGCAAAGCTCCTTGCTAACCGGTTAAAGGAAGTCCTCCCGTCTTTTATCAATGAGGCCCAGTCCGCTTTTGTTCAGGGAAGGCATATCGGAGACAACATTCTTATGGCTCAGGAGCTAATTCGTGGTTACCATCTTTTCACCTCCTCCCCGAACTGCGTCCTCAAAATTGATATAATGAAAGCATTTGATTCTGTTCGTTGGGACTTTCTCTGGGATTCTCTTCGACTGCTTGGCTTTCCTCCCATTTTCATCGGCTGGATCAAAGCCTGTGTCACTTCTGCCAGGTATTCTATTGCTATCAATGGTGAACTCAATGGATTCTTTGAAGGGAAGAAAGGTCTCCGTCAAGGTGATCCCATCTCACCCTACTTATTTGTTATCTGCATGGACGTTCTCTCTCGAATTCTTGATCAAAAATCCGTGCTTCCCCATCCTTCAAATTCCACTTGAGATGTCGGGATTCCAGAATTACTCATTATGCTTTGCTGATGATCTGCTGGTTTTCTGTCGCGGCGACCTGAACTCCATTAGAGTTGTGAAGGATGCTCTGGATACCTTCTCTTCCCTCTCCGGTTTAGTCCCAAATAATGCCAAAAGTTCGATCTTTCTTTTAGGATTGCCGGTGGATTCTCATCATGAACTTGTAAACTTCATCGGCTTCAAGCTTGGCTCCTTTCCCATCAGATATCTGGGGGTTCCTTTGATCTCCTCGAAGCTTAGAGCTATCGATTGCCATGCTCTTGTTGACCGTATTTTGAAGAGGATCAAGATCTGGACAAATCGTTTCCTATCCTATGCTGGAAGGTTACAACTCATTCAATCTGTTTTATTCAGTATCCAGTCTTTTTGGAGTTCCCATTTCATTCTCCCAGTTAAGGTTCTCAAAGACATTGAAGGGATTCTATCGGCTTTTTTATGGAAGGATGTTCTTTGAATCGCAACGGAGCCAAAGTGGCATGGTCGGACATCTCGTGCCCGAAAGACGAAGGGGGATTGGGGATCAAAAAAATTAGAGACTGGAACTATGCCTCCATGACCCGTTATATCTGGTTATTATGCCAGCCCTGCTCTAAATCTCTGTGGGCGGCGTGGGTAAAGAAGAATCTGCTTCATAAAGATCACTTTTGGGTTGCTAAAGTTCCATGGAATTGCTCCTGGACTTGGAGGAAATCCTTAAGCTTCGGGATAGAGTAAAGGCCTATATCACAGTCAGAGTTGGGAATGGAGCTTCTACCTCCCTTTGGTTTGATTCTTGGCGAAGCCTTGGACCTATTTGCACCTCCTCAAATGCCAGAGTTATTTCTGATTCTGGTCTCAACATAGATGCAAAGGTCAGTGACATCCTCTCCTGCTGCAAATTCTATTGAGCTCTTTGAATTGAAGATTGAGACTAGATCCCTTGCTTTACCCGACTGTAGTCATCCAGATCAGCTTCTTTGGGATGGTTCCACCGCTTTCTCCATTAAAAGAGTTTGGAACAGTATCCGTGCTCATAGCAATCATGTAGACTGGGCTCACCTTCTATGGTTTAAGCACCATGTTCCGAGGCACTCCTTCCTTTTATGGTTAGCGATTCGTGGTAGACTCTCTACTCAGGATCGCCTTCTTTTTTTTTTTTTTTTTTTTTTTTTTGAAAGTTAAAGGTGTGATTAGTATTAGTCAGGGAGATATAAGTACAAGATACAAGATCACGGGGTGATCCCCAAATGAAACAGAAAGCAATAGGGAGATAACCTTCCCCGAAAATGATTTAAAGCCCTCGCCATGAGGACACCATACAAAAGACAGGAAACAAGCTAAGCTATCGCAGAAGCGAAGGAGGAAGCTGCCAGCAGATAATCAAGTGTAGATTAGCAGCGTTACTAGGAAAGGTTGCGCCATCCAAGCTCATTCTAACCGAATCCATAATCTTTGAGATAATACCAACTTCATTAAGAGGTCGATTCCCATGACTGCGAGAGTTCCTTTCTTGCCAAATGAAGTACAAAGAAGCTCCCAGAGCAAGTCTGCAGATGGTGGAGTGGAGAGAGGAACCTTTGATGCTTCTGCAAAGCCACTGCCTTAATTGCCCTAAAGAAGAAGAATTATACCTCAAGTCGCACTTGCCGGCAATGGAAGTCCAGATCCGATAGGAATATGAGCAATTAAAAAATAGATGGTTATGGTCCTCAGTAGAGCCTTGACATAGAATACATGAGGAGAGACAGTGAATACCAAAAGATTGAAGGCGGTCCAGGGTAGAGAGCCTTCCTCTAAAAGCTAACCATGAGATGAAGGAATGACGAGGAACATGATGCTTAAACCAAAGAAGATGAGCCCAGGCAGCCGGTTGAGAAGAGGTACGAAGGCTATTCCAAACCTTTTTAATAGAAAAATCACCAGATCCATTCCAGAGAACCTGATCTAAGTGGCTGCAATCAGGCAGGGGAAGAGATCGAGCTTCATCTTTCAAAGTAATCAGATCAAGGGAATTAGCCACAGGCCATCTCCAGATGCCATCAAAGAGGATGGCACTGACTTTAGCATCCATGGAAAGACCCGAATCCAAAATAACTCTAGCAGTAGGGGAAGAACAAATAGGACCAAGCGGTCTCCAAGAATCAAACCATAGAGAGGTAGACTCACCATTCCCCACTTTGATAGAGATGAAACCCTTCACTTTTTCCCTAAGCTTGAGAATTTTCCTCCAAGTCCAAGAGCAATGCCAAGGAACTTTAGCCACCCAGAATTGATCTTTATGCAGAAGGTTCATCTTAACCCAAGTGGCCCATAGAGACTTGGAGCAAGGCTGGCAAAGTAACCAGATATAGCGGGTCATAGAAGCGTTGTTCCAATCAGAATCTTTTTGATTCCCAAACCACCTTCATCCTTCGGACAGGAGATATCAGACCAAGCCACTTTTGCACCTTTGCGAGACAAGGAACAACCCTTCCATAAGAAAGCAGAAAGAATACCTTCAATCTCTTTTGTGACTTTTACAGGAAGAATGAAATGAGCACTCCAGAAAGACTGAATACTGAAAAGTACTGATTGGATGAGTTGTAACCTTCCAGCATAAGAGAGGAAACGGTTAGTCCAAAGCTTAATCCTCTTCAAAATACGGTCGACCAAAGCATGACAATCCAGAGCACGGAGCTTCGAGGAGATGAGAGGGACCCCCAGATAGCGAATAGGAAAGGTACCCCGGCTGAATCCGAAGAAATTAGCAAAGTCATTCTGAATATCAGCCGATCTCCCGGAGACAAAGATTGAACTTTTAGAATTGTTAGGAATTAACCCAGAAAGTGAGGAGAAGGTATCAAGGGCATCCTTCACAACTCTAATGGAATTGAGATCTCCACTGCAAAAGATAAGTAAATCATCCGCAAAGCAAGATGAGATAATCCAGATTTCCGGCATCTCCAATGATATTTAAAAGACTTGGAAGCTTGGATTTTCTGGTCCAGGATCCGGGAAAAGACATCCATGCAAATAACAAATAAATAGGGTGAAATGGGATCACCTTGACGGAGCCCTCGCTTCCCCTCAAAGAACCCTTTGAGCTCTCCATTGATAGAGACAGAAAATCTAGCAGAGGAGACACATGCCTTGATCCAACCGATGAAGATTAGAGGAAAACCAAGAAGCCGAAGAGAGTCCCAAAGAAAATCCCACCGAACAGAGTCGAACGCCTTCATAAGATCAACTTTAAGGGCACAGTTCGATGAGGAAAGGGAGAGGTGATAACCTCGAATCAGCTCCTGAGCCAACAAAATATTATCTCCAATGCTTCTACCATGCACGAAGGCAGATTGAGCTTCATTGATAAAGGAAGGAAGAACAACTTTCAGCCGATTGGCAAGCAACTTAGAAATGCATTTATAGATAGTGTTGCAGCAGGAAATAGGCCTGAAATCCTTTAATTTAGATGCATTGGGAACCTTGGGGATAAGAGCGATGATTGTACAATTAGCTTCCTTGAGGAGAATACCCGTGGAGAAGAAGTCCCTGACAGCCGCAGTGATATCATTACCCACTATTGGCCATGTCTTTTGGAAGAAGAAAGCATTGAAACCATCCGGACCAGGAGATTTGTTGGGATGAAGTCCAAAGAATGTCTCTTTGATTTCCTCATCGCTAAAGCCACAGCTCAGATTATTGATTTGATCCTGAGAGAGAACCCGGCCCACAAAGTTCTGAAGCATAGTAGCACCCGGATAGCTTGATCCATCTCTAGTGCCAAGCAGATTTTTGAAGAAAGAGACAACTTCATAGTCAATCTGATCCTTATCCTGAATCCATTCACCAAGATCATTCTGGATACTTAGGATCTTGTTGGTGTTGATCCTTCCTTTAACCGAATTGAAGAAGAAAGCAGAGTTATGATCGCCCTCCTTCAACCAATGGATTCGACTCTTCTGCCTAACATAACTCTCCTTCCCTTTGCATGCAAGAGATAGCCTCATAGCACAGTCCATCTCCCTCTCTAGAATATCTTTATCATTAGAGCCAGCAGCTATTGAAGATTGCAGTCCAGCAAGCTCGGCACGGAGGGAAGCCAGATCACCGAAAAGGAGCTCATTCTTGGACCTACACAGAGCCTTCAAAGCCGATTTAACAAGCTTCAACTTTTATAAATTACATACATTGCATGACCAGCCACAGGAGTACACCAAACCTTCTCAATTAGGGGCAGGAATTCAACAAAATCAGCCCAGAAATTGAAGAACTTGAAGGGCGATCTAATGGCCTGGGAGTTCAAACCTAGATTAACAACAGCTGCAGAGTGATCTGATAGTCCGTAGGGAAGGAATTCAGCAGAAGAGTTGGAGAAGAGATTAAGCCATGAGGGGTTGACAAGAGCACGATCCAGCTTGCGCAGTATGTGCCCATTGAGCCGGGAGTTATGCCAGGTAAAAAGACATCCACCAAAACGGAGATCATCCAAGCCGGCAGCGAACAGGGCATCATTAAAGTCATTCATGAAACTTGGCCATTCAATACTCCCGCCTTTCCGTTCGTGCCGAAACCTGATAGCATTGAAGTCCCCCATGATGATCCAAGGCAGCTGGGAGAAGGATGAGGCACGATCAATCAGTATATCCCAAAGTTGTCTTCTCGCCGCAGCGTCATTTGAACCATAAGCAAAGGAGGCAGCGAACTTGGCACCGGAACTAACAATAGTGACAGAGAGGTGAATGATCTGTTCATGCTTGGAGATAACATCCGCCCGTAGTTTGGAAGGATCCCACCAGATCCAAATCCTACCCGAACCATCTCCTTCATAAAAGTTAATGCAGTGCCAGTTCTTAAACAAAGTCTTTTGAATCTTCTCTTTATTATGGGGTTTAATTCTAGTCTCGAGAAGAGCTATACAAGAGATATTTTGAGAGTGTACAAGATGGCGGACCTCCGAGTGCTTTGTGGAATCGTTGAGGCCCCGGATGTTCCAAGAAGCTAGCTTAATCATTTGGAGGACTTTGAAGACTTCCCTCTGGAATTGCCCAAGCTTCCAATCTTCTTCTTGTCCTTCTTCCTTCTTCCCAGTTTCATCTCCACTTCATCAATCATATTCAGCTTCCGAGCGAGGAGAGGAGTACTGGATGGGGACGAGGAAGGGGAAGAGATCAAACTGACGACGGGACAAGAGTTCCCAGGAACAGAGCTTTCCTTCAACTTCATCAATCATAATAAGCCTCCTAGCCAATAGAGGAGTGCTAGATGGAGACGAGGAGGGAGACGAGGCCTCACAAGGTGGCAATGCAGAAAGGAAAGAGTCCCGAACAGAGGAAACAGGGGAACTGGCTTTCGGAACATTTAGTACTGTAGCTACTGTATCAAATGTAATCGGATCGTCAAATAACGGGTTGAAAAATACTGTAGCTACTGTAGCTACTGTAGCAATAATAATCGGATCGTCAAATAACGGGTTGGAAACTACTGTAGCTACTGTAGCAAGTGTAATCGGATCGTCAAATAACGGGTCATAAAATACTGTAGCATATTCATATGAATTGGTAGAGGAGATCAATCCGTTAACAGCAAGAGAAATGGCCAATGAACGATGAGATTGCTGAACATTTGATTGAGGGAGGAGCTTAACCGAACCTTCCTTTCCATGCCAAGTAGGAAGGGAATCAAGTTGAAACCAGATCACATCTTCAAAACAGATAGCACCAGAAACCTCCATGGAACAAGCACCTAAAATCCGTAGCTTTGATGCAATCTTTAACTTTGATTCAAAAGGAGCTATGCAAGTGGGATATTGAGAAGAGACTAATAAGTAAACTTTCGTATATTTTGCAAGATCAATACGCCCCCGACTGAACCAAGAAGATAGATTAAGCATTAGGAATGTAAGGAGGAGTTACCCCTGGAGTGGCTAGAGCTCCCAGACCTCTGTTTTCCCTTCTTCTTCTTGCCCTGTTTTCTATCCACTTCGTCAACCATGATGAGTTTCCTTGCAAGCAACGGTGTGCATGAGGGGGATGAAAGAGGAGAAGTGTCCTCGCAGCCAATAGTGGAGGAGACCTCCAAAGAGCATGAGGAGCCTACCGCATTAGGTGCAGCAGAGATCCCCATCTGATCTTTTGATTCCAAAGAGAGATCAGCAGGATCCGATGAAACCACATTTGGAGCACAATCAGAATAAGAGGTTGATCTCTTAAGAGACGGCAAGGCCGCATGACTCAATGGATCAACCTTAGGAGCAAAATCGGAACCCTCAGGACAGCGAAGGAGACCAGATCGATTCCCAACAGGAGAAGCAGAGGAAATGGCGATCGGAATAACAAAGGCATTCGGATCGTCAGATGCAAATGGATCACCAGCTCCTGTACCACTCGGGTCGACAGCGGCTGCAATCTGGTCGACAACGGCTGCTATCGGATCGTCTGCCGCATGGTTAGAATTCTCAGCCTGAGACATAGAAACAGAGACGTGCTTAGCCTTGGACGAGAGTGGAGGATTGCCCGGCTTTGCTTTACGGTTAGAATTCACAGTCTTCCATTCCCCATCACGTAGCGGAGACGCAATTGGATGAGCAGGTTTAGGAATCCAAACCTGATGACCAGCTTTCTTGCAATTAGAAGATAGGTGCCCGAACACCTTACAAATAGAGCACCTCTTTGGGATCCAGTTGTAAGCAATTTGGATTCCAGCAACACTCCCATCCTCCAATTCGATATCGAAAGCGTCCGGGAGAGTCGTTATATCAATCTCAATACAAATTCTGGCATAGCTTAGTCTCCTTAGCGAGGTTGTCAATTTGTCAGCATGCAGTGGCTTCCCGACCATGCTTGCAATGTAACTAAGGCCATCTTCAGTCCAAAACTCCAGAGGGACGTTGTAGAAGTGAGCCCAGATCGGGACTTTCCTGCAGCCCTCCAATGTAACTCAGGATCGCCTTCACTCCTTCGGTATTCACTGTCACTTAAACTGCTTTCTATGCAAAGACCATACAGAGGATCACAGCCATCTTTTCTTCAGCTGCTTGTTTTCCTTTCGGATATGGTCTTCTATTGCCAGTTTGTGCGACTTTCAGCATTATCCTTCTTCTTGGGAGCTCTTGACGCCGTGGCTATGCAGGAACATCAAAGGCAACTCCCTTCTTTCCATTATTCGCAGACTGGCTCTGGGGGCTTCTTTGTACCTAATTGGCTTGAAAGGAACTCTCGCAAGCATGGCCAAAGGCCTCTTAATGAAGCTGGGATTCTTTCCAAAATATTGGAGTCAGTTAGGGCGAGTTTGGATGGTGCTGTCTTCCCAAAGAAGGATGGTCACCAACGCTTGATTGATAGGTGGCAGCTCTCTCCCTCCATTTCTAGTTGATCCTTTTGTGTTGATTTCTCTGTGATCCCATCACGTCTGTTCTCAGATGTTTGTTCCCTTTTAGTCTAGGGATGTTTCCCTTTTGTGGATCTATCCCTTTTGGGCCTTTTAGTTACTCCGGGGATTGCCCTGAGTACCTGTACTTTCATCCTCACATTATTAATACATTTCATACTTTACCTTTCAAAAAAAAAAAAAAAAAAAAGAAGCCCGATCTCTCCCTCTGCCTGATTGCAGCCACCTAGATAAGGTTCTTTGGAATGGATCTTGTGATTTTTCTATTAAAAGGGTTTGGAATTGCCTTCGCTCCTCTTCTCAACCGGTTGACTGGGCTCATCTTCTTTGGTTTAAGCATCATGTTCCTCGTCATTCTTTCATTTCATGGTTAGCATTTAGAGGAAGGCTCTCTACCCAGGACCACCTTCAATCTTTTGGTATTCACTGTCTCTCTTCATGTATTCTATGCCATGGCACTACTGAGGACCATAACCATCTGTTTTTTAATTGCTCATTCTCCTATCGGATCTGGAATTCCATTGCCGGTAAGTGCGCCTTGAGGTATAATTCTTCTTCTTTAGGGCAGTTAAGGCAGTGGCTTTGCAGAAGCATCAAAGGTTCCTCTCTCCACTCCACCATCTGCAGACTTGCTCTGGGAGCTTCTTTGTACTTCATTTGGCATGAAAGGAACTCTCGCAGTCATGGGAATCGACCTCTTAATGAAGTTGGTATTATCTCTAAGATTATGGATTCGGTTAGAATGAGTTTGGATGGCGCAACTTTTCCTAGTAACGATGCTAATCTTCATTTGATCATCTGCTGGCAGCTCTCTCCTTCGCTTTTGAGATAACTTGTCTCGTTTCCTACTGATAGATGGCAACTACCCTCCTCTCGTTTGAGTTAATCCAGTTCGGTCTTTTGTAACCTTATTGTTTGACTTGGTCGGTCTGGCTTTATTTGGCCTTAGGTTATTTCAACCTTTTGGTGGATGTTTCCCTTGCTTGTATGCTTGCGGGCTCTGTCCCGCTCTCTTGTACTTATAATTTCTTTTAATACAAATCACCTTTAACTTTCAAAAAAAAAAAAGTAATGGAAGCGGCTTCTTCTTTTTCAAGTTTCAAATAAGGCTGAGCTGTCGGGAATTCTGGATGGAGGCCCCTGGTACTTCGGAGGTCGTCCGATCTTCTTGAACCTTGGAGTCCGGGTATGATATTATCCAAAGATGGGTGCAAGAAGGTTCCCATTTGGGCTCGGTTCTTCAATGTTCCCTTGGAGTTCTGGACTGCTGAAGGACTTAGCCGGATTGCCAGCATCGTAGGGACCCCTCTTCACGCGGACCAGATGACTTCCTCTCTTAAGCGTCTTTCTTATGCTAGGATCTGCTTGGAGATCAGTATTGATGATCCTCTCCCTAACTCTCTGGACCTGTTATTGGAGGATGGAAGATCAGTAGAAGTTCTCATTGAATACAACTGGGTTCCTAAGCGGTGCCCCGTCTGCAAGGTATTTGGCCATCTTCCTAAAAATTGCAAGAAAACTGTTCGCCAATCCTGGGTTCCTAAATCCTCTATCGTCTGCTGGGCTCTCTGATGATGCTCCAACGCTCGGATCAAAGCCCGGTTCTGAAGGTTTGGATCTCCTTGTATCTCCATCTCCACCTGTCATCCACCCTGGCAAAAACCCTGATTCAAAGGTCGGGCGCGGCTCGAGCGATCCCAAGCCGGCAGCTGGATCCTCTGTTTCGGGAGGTTGCATGGTGTCAAATTCATATGCTCTCCTCCAAGACATTGCCGATGCTCAAGTCGAGTGGAATGTTGGTGCTGTCTCTCAATCTCTTAGTCTTGCTGAGGCCTCTGTTGTGCCAGATGCTGCCGTCAAGGGATAAGCTCTCCCTCTCCGGTGATTGTTTCGGATTGTCTGAAGCCAGTGTCTTTGGCAAATTTCGACGCCGCTGGAGGTTCTAGTGTCTTTCGTCATTGAAGATGACGACCATTCTTGGAAGGATGACTTGCATCATACTCACCTCTATAGTAAGGCACCAGTCATGCCCGATTCGGGTGAGGCTCCTCTGCGCGGGCCGATCTCCAGAACTGCCAAGCTGGCTGGCTCCTCTGCTTCGGGGGGCTATGCGGTTGCAAACTCTTATGCGCCACTCCAGGTCAAGGACGACGCCTCTAAGGAGCGGAGAAAGGTTGCTGACTCTCACTTACTCTCCTATGCCGATGCTTCTGATGTATCTAATGATGCGGTCAGGGGGACATGCTCTTCTTCTCCTGGTTTTGTTTCCGATTGTCTGAGCTCGATGCCAGTGGCTAACCTCGGTTCTGCTGGTGGCTCTGGGGAAGGGACTCAACTCGTTGGTGATGATGAGCCATCATCCCCTTCGTCCAATTCCAGCACTCCGATGCTTGCTAGGAGGCTGAATCTGGTGGATGAGCTTGAGAAAAAGCAGGGCAAGCGGACCAAACTGAGGAAGAAGAAGAATAAGAGTGCTGGGAACTCCTGGGGGATAACCTCCTAGATCCTTGATGATTATATTAGCCTCTTGGAATATTAGGGGTCTTAATGACCCCTCTAAGCAGTTTGAAGTTCGCAATTTGATTAAGGCTCAGAAAATATCTTGTATTGCCATTCTTGAATCAAAGATTAGGTCTACAATAAAGCCTATTTTGAGCAGTCTTTTTAAAGGACTGGAAATTCTTATCTTTCTACGAAGGCACAGGTTCTGGCAGAATATGGGTGTGGTGGGATCCATCCAAGCTTGTTGCTGACTGCTTTTCCTTGCAGAATCAGGCCATCCACATCTCCTTCTCCCTGTGTAGCTCGGGTGGTAGATTCTTGGCTTCCTTTGTCTATGGCTCAAATGATGCAACTAACCGAAGGATTTTATGGAGCAGTTTAAAAGATCTTGCTAACTCCTTGGCCCAGCTTCCTTGGATCATTTTGGGTGATTTCAATGCTGTTCGTTATAGATCTGAGAGGAAGGGAGGAAGCAATGGCTGGCCCTCGTTCATGGAGGAGTTTAATGATACCCTTCTTGAAATCGGGGTGGATGATCTTAGATATGGTGGTTGTCAGTTCACCTAGCACAATTCCAGGACCATCGGGCATATCCTCAGGAAGTTAGATAGAGTTCTGGTTAACACAAGTTGGCTCAACTCCTTCCCCAACTCTTCTGCTGAATTTCTGCCGTATGGTGTCTCTGATCATTCAGCGGCAGTGGTGAAGATGGAGCTCTGCATGCATAGCTATAATACTCCTTTCAAGTTCTTTAATCTCTGGGCTGGCTTTGAGGAATTTTTGCCTTTAGTTGAAATGATCTGGAGCTCCAGGGTGGAAGGGCATGCTATGTTCAGAGTTTGCAAGAAGTTGAAGCTGCTGAAAACTGCTTTAAGGAATCTGTGTAGAAGGAAGAATGCTGCCTGTTATGGGGACCTGGTCTTTCTTCGTTCTGAGCTCAATGTTCTGCAAGCTGCGATAGCTGCGGGTAATCAAGCGGCTGATCTTATTGAAAAAGAGAGAGTTTGTGCCATGAAACTTAGCTTAGCTTGCAAAGGAAGGGAATGTTATGATAGGCAGAAGAGTAGAATTCAATGGTTGCGGGAAGGGGACCATAACTCTTCTTTCTTTTTCAATTCCATCAAAAGTAGGATCAATGTTAATAAGATATTGAGTATACAAGACGATTCGGGTGTTTGGATCCATGACAAGCTCCAAATCAGCCATGAGGTAGTTGAGTTTTTCAAGGGGCTGCTGGGCTCAGAGTGCTCTATTGCCTATGAAGGTATTGACTCTCTCAAGCCTTTTGTGAATCAGGTCCTTTGCTCTGATCAAATCAGGAATTTGGATTCTCCTTTCTCAAATGATGACATCAAGAAAGCTATTTTCAGCCTTCACTCAAACAAATCTCCCGGGCCGGATGGATTTAATGCATTTTTCTTTCAGAAGACGTGGCCCATTGTGGGTGATGAGGTGACTTCCGCTATCCTGGATTTCTTTGCTAATGGACTGCTTCTTAAGGAAGTTAACTGCACCATTATTGTTCTTATTCCCAAGATCCCTAATGCCTCTAAGCTGAAGGACTATAGGCCGATTTCCTGCTGCAACACCATTTATAAATGCATTACTAAGCTGATTCCCAAGATCCCTTCTTTTGTCAATGAAGCTCAAGCCGCTTTCGTCCATGGTAGGCATATCGGCGATAACATCTTGATGGCTCAAGAGCTTGTTCGTGGCTATCATCTACACTCATCATCCCCTAAATGTGCCCACAAGATTGATCTAAGGAAGGCTTTCGACTCAGTCAGATGGGACTTTCTTTGGGATTCATTGAAGCTTCTTGGCTTCCCTTCTATTTTCATTGGTTGGATCAGAAGCTCTCTTCTGCAAAATTTTCTGTGGCCATCAATGGAGAGCTCAACGGGTTTTTTGAAGGAAGGAAAGGCATCCGTCAAGGTGACCCTATCTCGCCTTACTTATTTGTTATCTGCATGGATATCTTCTCTCGAGCTTCTCTCTCTAAGATGGGAGCTTCTCTCTAAGATCCTGCTCTTCCGTTGATACTTCGTTTTCTCTGCGTGATCTCCATGGCTTCATGGGATCATTCAGTTCCTTCTGCTGATTTTGTCATGGCGCCCTTTCCGGTTCGTCTTGCTAAATCGTCCATGTGTTCAACTGCTGATTCGTCCTTGGTTAGCCGGGGTCCGGATCCCCTCCCTGCTCCTGGGATGGTCTCGGGTGGTATAGATCAGGATGAGGCCTCCTTGGATCCCTCATCCAGATCTATTCCAGCCTTAGCCTCTTTTGCTCATTCCTCTTCTCCCGTTGAGGCCTCTTCCGATCCCAGTGTTTCTCCCTCTCATGACGTCTTGCGGACTTCGTCTCCCTTGTTTCCGGAGGATCCTGTGGCTCTAGCTCTGTCTTTCCCTGTGGAGGTAGATGTTGCCGCTGCTTTCAGGACTGATTTATTCGAGGCTGATTTGGAGTTATATGTGCTCCCGGCCTGTGGAGCAGGTGGAGGCTGGTTCCTCTCCGGTGTCCGGTGCCAATCTTGCGGCGGTGCCGGCTCGTGCGAAGGAGGTGGCAGGCGGATTATTTTCAAAATTGCGGCCGTACCAGACTCCATCTAATTGCCCGGTCCTTTCGTCACGTCGCTTGGTACAGGGCAGCTTGAAGACGTCATCAAATTCTTCTCATCCTGAGTTTGAATTTTGTAGTCTTTCCTTCCCGCCTCTCCCGAATTCTGGAGGTAATTCAAAATCCCTGCTGATTCCTCCTACTCCGAGCGCCGCTGCTTCCCCTGTTTATCATGCCTCCCCTGTTTCTCCCACGGAGACGATTCCTGCGGGTGCTGTTGCTCCGGAAGCCACTAAGAGTAGCTGGGCTTCTCTCGTCTCGGACATCCCAGCTGTAATGGAGCTCTCTTATCATAAACCTCCTCTCCAATTGATCGACGGAAGAATTCGATGCTCGATCCCGCCGGCTGTGGCGAGTATCGGAGCCGCTGCCTGGGAAAATACTATTGTTGGGTTTTTCCTGGACAAGCTCCCGTTTTCTCTTGTGAATTCTCAGGCCCATCGATTATGGGATGGTAAAGGACTCTCGGAGGTTCTATGCATGGCAATGGCTTTTTCTTCTTCAAATTCCAGGATAAGGCGATGTGCTTGGATATTCTTAATGGAGGACCCTGGTATTTTGGAGGCCGTCCCATCTTCTTAAAAGCATGGAGACCAGGAATGAATTTATCAAAGGACGGTTGCAAACGGGTTCCTATCTGGGCACATTTTCTCAATGTTCCTCTTGAATTTTGGACGGCGGAGGGACTCAGTCACATTGCCAGCATCGTTGGCATTCCCCTTCATGCGGACAAAATGACTTCTTCCTTGAAGAGGCTAAATTATGCTAGAGTTTGTATTGAGATTGGCATTGATGATCCTCTCCCCAACGCTCTGGATCTTGTTCTGGAGGATGGAAACTCAGTGGAAATCCGAATTGAATACAATTGGGTTCCTAAGAAATGCTCCATTTGTAAGGAATTCGGACATATTCCCAAATTCTGCAAGAAGGCTTCTCATCTTGCTTGGGTTCCTAAAGCATCTCAGTGTCCTCCTAAGAACATTACTGATATTGTTCAGATTCGTAGGGATGTTCCGCCTCTACTTTCCTCCCCTCCCAAGGCCCAGATTGCTCCTCCCTCTTTGGCTCAGGATGGCCCTGGATTGGCATCTCCAAAGATTCTCCCTCCTGTGCGTGAAATGTACTGCTCCACCAACAAATTTGCTGCACTGCGTTCGTTTGATGCTCGGATTGAGGACCCTGCTGAGCGGAGGTATGGAGTTTCTTCTAACCTTCTTACTGCTACAGTAGCTACAGTAACGGGTGCAGTAGCTGAAGATCCGAAATTTGACGATCCGAATCAAATTGCTACAGTAGCTACAGTAGCTACAGTAACGGGTGCTACAGGAGAAGATCCGAATTTTGACGATCCGAATCAAATTGCTACAGGAGCTGCTACAGTAGCTACAGTAGCAGAAGATCCGAAATTTGATGATCCGAATCAAATTGCTACAGTAGCTACAGTACCATTGGAAAATTCCTCTGTTACTCTTGTTGGGGACTTCTCCTCCTCTGCTTTCCCTCCCCCTGTTTTGGATGTGAGGATTCTTCTCCTTCCTCGTCTCCTTCGAGCACTCCTCTTATTGTTAGAAGGCTCAATTTGATTGATGAAGTTGAGAAAAAGCTGGGTCGGCCGAAGAAGGGCAAGAAAAAATGTGGAGACTCTGGGAAATCCAGTCGGAAGTCTCCTTCGGCTTCTTAATGATTAAGCTGGCAACTTGGAACATTAGGGGTCTAAATGATCCCTCTAAGCACAGGGAAATTCGCAACCTTGTGCGCTCTCATAATCTATCATGTATTGCTTTGCTTGAGACGAAGATCAGATCTTGTAATAAGGAGAAAATAGAAAAGTTTTTGATCAAGGGTTGGGACTGCATCAATTTCTACGATGGTGGCGACTCAGGTAGAATCTGGGTGTTCTGGGACCCTAACAAGCTTCGTGCAGATGTAGTTTCCCTTCACGACCAGATCTTCCATCTTCATATCACCATTCTTGGTTCCAATGATAAATTTGCTGTCTCCTTTGCCTACGGCTCCAATGTTCTGACAGCAAGAAGAATCTGTGGGATATTTTGAAGCATCAAGCTACAATCTTTGCCCAGATTCCTTGGCTTGTCATGGGTGATTTCAATGCCATCCGTTACCGCCATGAACGCAAAGGTGGCTCTTCTGACTGGCCTGGTTTCATGGAGGAATTCAATGATGCTCTGTTATCTGCTGGATTGGACGATCTTCGTTACGGTGGTTGTTTCTTTACTTGGCACAACTCCAGAACCCAGGGCCACATCCTCCGGAAATTGGACAGGGCGATTGTCAACCCTTCTTGGTTCAACGTCTTCTCTCATTCTAGTGCTGAATTTCTCCCATATGGTCTTTCAGATCACTCCCCTGCCGTGGTCAATCTTGGAGTTAGTTTGCCTCTTTACAAATCGCCTTTTAAATTCTTTAACTTTTGGACTGAATTTGATGAATTCCTTCCGTTAATTGAGGAAATCTGGGCTACTCCGGTTGCTGGATATTCTATGTTCAGAGTTTATAAGAAGCTCAAACTTGTGAAGACGGCCTTGAAAGCTCTGAGCCAGACTAAGAACAAGTTAATAAATGGCGATCTAATTCTCATTCGCACCGAGCTTGCCGATCTGCAAGCTTCAATTGCGTCTGGGAATAATGATGTTCATCTGCTGGAGAAGGCAATTGATTGTGCCAAGAGACTGTCGCATGTCTCTAGAGGGAAAGAATGCTACGCTAGGCAGCGTAGTCGCATTCAATGGCTGAAAGAAGGAGATCACAATTCAGTTTTTTTTCTCAACTCTATCAAGGGTAGATCCAATGTGAACAAAATTCTATCTATTCAGAAGGAGAATGGGGATTGGATCAGGGATAAGGATCAGATCTCTCGTGAGGTAGTTCATTTCTATAAGTTGCTCCTCGGCTCGGATTGCAAATCTACTTATGATGCCAGCATTATGTCCTGTTTCTTCAAAGAACGGATCCTATCTCCTGAACAAGCTTCTATGTTAAGCTGCGACTTCTCCGAAGATGAAATCAAATCTGCTTTCTTCAGTCTCCACCCAAATAAATCACCTGGTCCGGACGGTTTTAATGCTTACTTCTTCCATCGGACTTGGCATATTGTGGGAGCTGATATCTCAAAAGCTATTAAGGATTTCTTCTCTAATGGGATTCTCCTCAAGGAAGCAAATTGCACCATTGTGGCTCTCATCCCTAAAGTTCCTAATGCCTCTAAATTAAAGGACTTTAGACCTATTTCATGCTGCAATTCTATCTACAAATGTATTTCAAAGCTCCTTGCTAGTCGTCTTAAAGCAGTTCTTCCGTCTATTATCAACAACGCCCAATCTGCCGCGGCAGGTAAGTGCACAAGCAGAGCTTCTCTCTCTAAGGATGAGAGCTTCTCTCTCTAAGGATTCTTTCCCCTGATTTTTCCCCTGTTTTTTCGATCTTGTCTTTTAATCTGGTTTTAATGGAAGATTCTCCTTCAGTTCCTGGTACTTTAAAATTTCATTGTTCTGTTCCTGGATCCTTTTCGGGAGGTATAGCTTTGGATGATGAAGTCTCGGCTCCCTCATCTACAACTATTCTTCCCTCGGCTGTTGGTCTTCCGGTGGAGAATGTGGCCGTTTTAGGCTTATCTTCCTCCGTCCCTTCCCGTGGTGGTGTTGTCTTGGACGTCTCTCCTGGTGTATGCAAGGATGGTGCTTGGAAGAAGGATTTGGCTCCCTCTGTTCGCCTTTTGGCCTCTGCCTCAAAGGGGGACAGATTCGCTTCTTTCAGCAAGTCGATGGTTTCCAGCGGCTGCTCTGTTGCTGTGGATGGAGCGGATTTTCTCAGCATCAGGTGATTCTCTTTCCCTGGTTGAAGATTTGAGGCCGATTTCCATTGTTCCCTCTGAGCAAGCTCCGTTGGATCAGAATCCACCCTTTTACCCGGTTCATGACCTTTCCTCTATTGTGCCCGTTGGCCATTATCCTCAGTCTGATTTTGGATCTTCATCTGGACTTTCTCCCCTTCCCAAGGTACCTATTGTACCCGCTAACAGCCTTTTGCCTCCTTCCGCTAAGCTCCAAAAAACTGATTCAAATTTCCCGCCCCTTCCTCTTTCCTCAAAATCTGCTGATTTTCCTCCTTGTGCGGCTCTCCCAAAGCCGAGTTCTGGCCTTGATGGTGGGGCCTTGGATGATAAGAGCAATTCTCACCCATCTTGGGCTTCGTTAGTCAAGGATAGCCCGGCTGGTTAAAACTCTCTTTCATTAAGCCTAATCCCATTTCAAAGGAGGGCAAAGTCAGATTCTCTCTCCCTTCTTCTATTGCCCATAAGGGGGCTGCTGCTTGGAAAAACACTTTGGTGGGGTTTTTTCTTGATAAATTGCCATTCTCTCTAGTTCAAACTTGTGCTAAGAGGCATTGGGAAAATCTTGGTCTTGATGATGTTCTAAGCAACGGGAATGGTTTCTTTTTTTTCAAATTTTCTGATTCGGGGAGAGTCTCTGATGTTTTGGGGGGAGGCCCTTGGCATTTTGGGGGTAGACCCATTTTCTTAAAAGCTTGGACTCCCTGCATGAATTTATCCAAGGACGGCTGCAAAACAGTTCCAATTTGGGCTCACTTTCATAATGTCCCGTTAGAGCTTTGGACGGATGAAGGCTTAAGTTACTTAGCTAGCATTGTTGGCAAGCCTCTTCATGCTGATAAGATGACTTCTTCATTAAAGCGTTTAAGCTACGCTAGAATATGCATTGAGATCAATATTGAAGATTCTCTCCCTAATGCTTTTGATATTGAAATGGAGGATGGAAGTGTTATTGAAATCCAAATTGAGTATAATTGGGTCCCTAAGAAATGTGTGGTTTGTAAAGAATTTGGTCATTTATCCACAAATTGCAAGAGGGTAAGTCATCGAGTCTGGGTTCCGAAATCATCTCATGCTCACTCAAACCCTCTTTTAGATGGGAGACGGAAGCTTGCGAATGATTTTGGTGTGTCGGATCAGCAAGCAAATTCTCCCAAAGTTCAGCAAGCAACTAAGCCCAATGATCAGCCAGCAACTCAGTCCGAATTTCAGCCTCCTTCAGATTGTGCATTATTCAGCACGAGTAACTCTTTTGATTCCCTTAATTTGATTTCTGATCAGACTGCAGCTATGGTGGACAATGCTGTGTTTGTGATTCATCAGGGGTTGAGGCCATCGCTGCTGGTTCCTTTGTTTCGGGAGGCTGCGATTCTTTGAACTCTTTTGCTCTCCTACAAAACACTTCTGTTACTCATGCTGATCGGAAGATTGGTGAAGCCTCTATCCCTCTGAGTCTTGCTGAGATCTCTGCAGAGCCTGGTGATGATGCCAAGGGCATATGCTCTTCTTTTCCGGTGATTGTGTCGGATTGTCCAAGCCCTTCGGACTCTCTCATTAATAAGGTTGATCCTTCTTCTCCTTCGTCCTACTCAAGTACTCCTTTGCTGGCTAGGAGGTTAACTATGGTTGATGAGCTCGAGAAGATGCAGGGCAAGAAGCTGAAGCTGAAGAAGAAGAAAGGAGAGCGGGGAACTCCGGGGGGTCGGCTTCCAATGATTAATCTTGATTCTTGGTTCAGTCAGGGTCTCTATGATCCTGCTAAAGTTACGGATTCTAGCTTCTTGGCTCTTTCTCAATATCTCCCTTGTATAGCTCTTCTTGAATTTTTCTGGCCGTCAGTTGCCCTGTTTCTCCGTCTGCTGCTCCTCCTGGTGTTGCTTGGGGGGATTTGGTTTTTTCGTCGGTTCTCTTGGTTGCTTCTCGCGATGGGGGAGCATTTGGCTCTATTTCTTCTCGTTGTTCGTCCGCATCAATGAAGAAGAAGGATCGGAAGATGTTTGGATGTTCAGGGATTCCAAGAGCTGAGCATTCCCCTGCTTCTATTGAGAAATCGATTGCGGATCTTGACGATCCGATCGATTCAGTCTGTGTGCCGCTTCCGGATTCTGACGATCCGTTTTCATCTGCTACTGTAGCTACAGTAGTTTCCGACCCGTTATTTGACGATCCGATTACTATTGCTACTGTAGCTACAGTAGCTACAGTATTTTCCAACCCGCAATTTGACGATCCGATTTCCTTTGCTACAGTAGCTACAGTTTTGATTGTTCCGAGTGCCAGTTCCCCTGTTTCCTCTGTTCGGGACTCTTTCCTTTCTGCATTGCCACCTTGCAGGAAGCTGAAGCTGATGATGATGAAATAGGAGAGCGGTGAACTCCGGGGGGTCGTCTTCCTTGGATCCTTGATGATTAATATCGCCTCCTGGAATATTAGGGGTCTAAATGACCCCTCCAAACAGTTTGAGGTTCGCAATTTAATTAAGTCTCAGAAGTTAGCTTGCTTAGCAATTCTTGAAACAAAGATCAAACCATGCAATAAAACTTTCTTTGAGCATTCCTTATTGATAAACTGGAAATGTGTTAGCTACTATGATGGGATCGGCTCGGGTCGGATCTGGGTGTGGTGGGATCCATCCAAACTCTGCGCTGATTGCATCTCCTTGGAGGATCAAGTCATTCATATTTCCTTCTCCTTGAGTAGCTCTGGGGAAAATTTCTCTGCCTCTTTCGTTTATGCTGCAAATGATAGTCCTTCTCGGAGGTCATTATGGAGCAGTTTGAAAGTTCATGCTAGATCTGTTGCCCATCTGCCTTGGATCATCCTGGGTGATTTTAATGCTGTCCGTTACAGATATGAGAGAAAAGGTGGTAGCACTGGATGGCCTTCTATCATGGAAGAGCTGAATGATTTAGTTCTTGAAATCGGGGTGGATGATCTGAGATTTGGTGGCTGTTTGTTCACTTGGCACAATGCGAGATCTTCTGGGCATATCCTCAGGAAGTTAGATAGGGCTCTCG
>UESW01000830.1:0-20995 GCA_900491605.1 Calamus simplicifolius | reverse complement strand
AGTGACAATTTTATCAAGAACCTATTTAATTCGCAGCTCAACTTGGTTTTAATACAACGGACATTCAAAGATACAAGAATCATATAATGATAGGAATATAAATGAACTATCAATGATTATATATGCAATGCCAAACTAGTGTTTTGTTCTTGTATACAAGGTATTGGGTCATTTTCTTGTTTGCAAGCAATGATCACAATCAGAACTTAGTAAATTATATTTCCAGTTCTTAACTTAAGAAAAAACAAAAGATATTGATGTGGCTCATAAAGCCACGTTTAAATCAACGGTTGGGATCGGCCGATGGCAGAAGCCACCCGGGGAGGCTAGTGGCCACCGACATTCACTACAAGGGGAAAAAAATATTGCGACGCCCAAATACGTCGCAATTGCATCGCTAAACATGCTATTGCGACGCAATAGCGACCCAATGACGGCGTCGCTCATATGTCCATCGCAATCTCCATTTGTCGCAATTGCGTCGCAATATTGCGACTCTCTGCGATGCAACAATGCGTCGCAATATTGCGACGCATCCAAATGCGTCGCTAATTTAAAACTAAATTTTAATATTTAATAATAATATTTTTGATATAATAGCGACGCAATTTGAGTCGCTAATGCGTTGCCAAGAAAATTTTTTTTAAAATATTGTGACGCAAGGTTATTGCGTCGCAATATTTAATAATAATATTTTAGATATAATAGCGACGCAATTTGAGTCGCTAATGCGTCGCTATTAAATTTTTTTTTAAAATTATTGCGACGCTAGGTCATTGCATCGCAATATTTAATAATAAAATTTTAAAAATATTAGCGATGTAATTTCAGTCGCTAATGCGTCGCTAATTAAATTTATTTTTTAAAAAATAATATTATAAATTAAAACGGTTAATACAATTTCATTACATTTAAATATTGATAGAAATATTCTTTACTCATATTGATCCAAACAATAATCATTCAATTTTCAAAAATAATTAATATATTAAATTTTGAAGTTTTTATGTATAACATATAAAAAGAAAAAAAAATACATCAAGAATCTGAGCGATCACGTGGAGGCTGGAGACCTGCAACAAGCGGCTAACCATATCCTGCAAATGACGCATCTGATCTCGCATGTCTGCAAGCTCCTGATCCCGGCCTCGCATACGCTGCTCGAACTCGTGCTCGACCTCCTGCCGAACCTCCTAACGAACGTCCTGCCGAACCTCTTCCGCAATAGATCTCCGAATGTCGTCTAAACGCTCGGCAGGAATATCACCAAAAAATTGCGAGCTGGAGGCCTGATAGGGAAAATATGCAGAAGCTCTAGTGCTCAAACCATAGACCCTGCGGTCTCGCGGCTGGGCACCAACAGCCTCCAAAACACACGCCGACTCTCCTCTGCTGAGAGTTCGACGGGCGTCTCCCCATCAGTGGAGTCGACCTGCGATGCCTGGGAGCGAAGCTCCTTGACTCGTGTCTTTGAATTATAAAATCAACAATAAATGAGTTAATAAATTTCTCGAAATAAAACTTTAGAAATTAAATAGATACTACACAAATCTAATTTCTTACCGCAACCTCCCGTGATCGCGTGTCGACCCAGGAACCGTCCCTCCTGGTATGTGTCGCCCTGAATAGACGAAACTCATCAGGATCTCCGCCCTCCTGCTCAGACTATAACAATAAAAAAATTGATATTAATACAAATATTTGTAAATAACTAAATTAGTAATTAAATTATTTATATTTTCTTACCATACGGCGTATGTGCTCCTGAATCGAAATGGAGCCCGAAGTATGGCGGGAGAGACCCGTGCCAGGACCGCCCTTCTCGGATTGGCGGTTCGTGCTGGCTGATGCGGACCTCCTGCGCCAGCCATCGGACTGCCAGGCCTGCTGCCACTCGTACCAAATACCCTCTGGCACATGCACAGGACGCTGACCCGATGACCTCCAACGATGAAACATGTTGGAGTATCGGCGTCCCGTAAGAGCCTCCCATGCTGCCCTAATGGCATCATGGCTGGCAGGGTCCCACGTAAACTTTTTCTGCATTAAAATAAACAGTTAGTTTCAGAATTTATTAAGATTAAGAAATTTTATATCAGTGATAAATTGAATTTAATAAGTTTATCTGAAACTCAGAAAAATAAAGCTCCCTCGTGGCTGGAGATACGTGGCGCCAATCGTAGCCACTAGGATCTGCACGCCTCTGAAATACGGCGCTGATGTGGCTGGATACATGATGCTGCTCAATAAATCTGTTAAAAAATGAATGTTTATAAGTAATTGACTTAAAAACATAAACATATATTTTTAATTAGTATATACTTACAGCCCATGAGCATCAAGTCGAAGTACGGTGCGGCCGATGGTGGAAGAACTCTCGGAGGTATGTGCCGATCGGCTGGATGGTAATACCAATGCAGGATCACCACCGACTACTGGAGAGATCGAAGGCTATGCGATGTGTGGAGATCCAAACTCTCCATCTCCAAAGCTCATGTGATCTGATGCAGTAGAGCTACGTCCCTGCTCACTTCGTATGTCGTCGGTAGATCTACCTCTGCCCATCATACTGAAATACTAAAGATTCATGCAATTAAATTACGATTAATGATTGACTATGTAAAAATTTACCACTTATAAAATAAAGTTGAATTTAAAAAAGCCTCTATGTTTAATCGGTGTCATTTGTTTTATGAAATATTGGTTCAACATCCGATGCCGTATCGGACTGTGATTCAGTTTTATTATCATCGGAAGGAAACCGAACATTTGCATCCGCAATTTCTTGGACATCACCATTTGGATCTCTAAGTGATGTTTCAGGAGCCCTTGTGTCGTCCTCAATTGCATGCATTTCCATCTCATCCTCTTGAAATGCAGGGCACTCGGCTGATTGACTTGATGAACTCTTCTCTAATAAGATTGTTGAACGTGGGACGATTTTAGAAACAGCCCACCAATCTCACTTGTCGTTGCGCAAACTTGGATATCCGTAGTAAAACACTTGCTGAGCTTGGGATACAAGGATGAATGGGTCATATTTCTGCAATCTTCGTCGATGGTTCACTTCAACCAAATTGTAGTCGTTATGAACCTTTTTGCCCATAGGAACTGTCGGATTGAACCAATCGCAACGAAATAATACGGTTCGTTTCATAGGCCAACCGAGATATTCAACTTCAACCACCTCTACTAACTTTCCGTAATAATCCTGCATATTTGCTCCAACACTTTCTCCTTTAACACACACGCCCCAGTTCTGCGTGCCTCTTGAAGCTGCTAACTGTTCAATCTGAAATTTGTACCCATTAACAAAATAGCCAGTAGAGGTTGTTACAGTCTTCAATGGCCATTGCGATAGACATTTAATGAAAATATTATCGGTTGGGGATCGACCATGGACCGTTTACCTATAAATTAATAAGCTATTCACAACCAATTTAAAAAATTAAAGCCATTACTGAAATTGATTGAGTGATACTACTCACAAATTCATAAAACCAGTAAGCGAACTCCATTTCTAACTTCTATCCAATTGCAACTTGACTGATGTCGGGATTCATCTGTCGTTGTCTATCACAATACATCCTTATGAGATGATAAGGATTAAAATTGATGTTAGCAATTAAATATTATGGTATATTGTAATTTAAATTAGAAGTTCCAATTAAGCATTGAAGTATACACTTACTCAATATATGGATCGACTTCTCTACAGTTCATTAGGATATAATAATGTGCTGCATTATACTCCATATCGCTAAGATTTCTTGACTTCTGCCCCCAAATGAACGGCCGATACCTTTAAAAATTGATATTCTACCGTCATTAGGTTCTCCTTCGTCCACACATACGTCATCGTTACGACCAAGATTTCGGCTCCTTGTGTGGACATGACCCTCAAAGTAATGCGAGGCAAAAGCTGAAACTTGTTCGACCAAGTGTGCATTGCATATAGAACCTTCAACTCTTGCCTTATTACGCACATTATTTTTTAACTTCTTAAGGTACCTATATGTAATGTTGAGACAAAAATTAACCAATTTTCTCGCAATGAAATAATATTTGAAATGTCATATGTCTTAATGATGTATATATTTACCTCTCGAAAGGATACATCCAGCGATACTGCACGGGACCAGCTATGCTCGCTTTGTATGGCAAGTAAACCGGTAAATGCTCCATTGATTCAAAAAAACTGAGAGGAAATATTCGCTCCAGCTTGCATAAAATAATTGAAATTTTCTCCTCAAGCCTTGCCATAGATGCAGAAGTAATGACTGTGGCAGACAACTCCTTAAAGAACAAGCTGAGCTCTGTCAATGCCTTCCAGACATGTTGCGGAAGCAACTCACGAAAAGCTATAGGCAATAACCGTTGCATGAAAACATGACAGTCGTGACTCTTCATGCTGAACAACTTGAGCTTATGCATGTCCACACACCTACCGATATTTGAGGCATAACCATCTGAAAATTTTAACCCTCTAAGCCAGTTACATAAAACTTCTCGTGAATTTCTGTCAAGAGTGTAACAGGCTTTAGGATAGGTCCCATCGGTACTCCTCCTCAAATCACCTCTTCTGCAATACTGATTAAGTTCTTCTTTTGACTTTGCAGTGTCTTTTATTTTTTCCGGGATGTTTAGCACCGTGTTAAATATGTTATCAAAAATTTTTTCTCGATATGCATAACATCCAAGTTGTGCCGGATGAGATTTGTGCTCCAATAAGGCAAATCCCAAAATATACTCCGCTTCTTCCAGTTATGTTCTTTACATATACGACCATTTATTTTATCTGCATCTAGTTCCCAAGTATACCTCAACCCCAAATGCTCTATAGTATCAAATATATCCGTGCCGGACCTAACCGGTTCGGCGAATTTTGTGACTGCTTTGTTCTTCCGAAAGGCGATCAAGTTACGCATGTAAGGATGATTTGGGGGCAAGAACTTCCTATGATTATCAAACTATGACTGCTTACCACTCTTCTGCAATGTAAATGCATCCGAATCATACATGCAATGAAGGCATACCAGACGTCCAGCAGTGCTCCAACCAGACAACATTGCATATGTCGGGAAGTCACTTATTGTCTACATCAAAGCAACTCTCATGATGAAATTCTGTTTCATAGAAATGTCGTAGGCTACGACTCCTATTTCCCACAACATTTTCAATTCGGCCACCAACGGTTGCAGGAAGACATCAATCTTTTCCTTTGGATTTGATGGTCCTGGAACCAAAACTGTCAAAAACATTGCAGTCTCTTTCATGCACTTCCATGGAGGACGGTTATATACAGTCAGTATCACATGCCAACATGAATACTGTTGCCCCGCTTGACTAAATGGTTGAAAGCCATCGGTACAAAGACCTAATCTGACATTCCTTATATCTTCAGCGAAATCAGGATGATTTTCATTGAAATGCTTCCAAGCTTTTGAATCTGATGGATGCCACATTTCATCCTCTTTAGATTCATGTTTGGCATGCCATCTCATATCAGCAGCTGTAGCCTCAGATCTGTATAATCTCTGCAGGCGTGGAGTCAGAGAAAAGTAATGCATCCTCTTGTAAGGAACACTTTTCCTCCTACTTGTACTAGCTCCCCCTTCGCCGTTTTTGTACCTCGATTGCCCATAAATCTTACACCATCTCAGCTCCGAGTCTTCACCCCAATATATCATACAATTGTTCAAGCAACAATCGATCTTATTAATTGGGAGCCCAAGCCCACGCAACAACTTCTTCGTTGAGTAAAAACGGTCTGCTACAACATTATCATTTGGCAAAATTTCCTTGATTAACCCAGCTACAGAATTAAAAGCCTTTTCTGATAATCGTTGTTCTGCCTTAATATTCAGCAACCGAGTAGCCGTAGACAACTGTGAATGACCCTCACAACCAGGATACAATTCTTGATTTGCAGCACGCACATATCATAAAATTGTTGTGCATCTGGATTTGGTTCTTCCATAAATGTATTCTGATTGAATTCATTACCCAATGCATTCATCACCATTTCTTCATATGTGTTTAGATTCACAAATGGTTCATCAATGGGAATTGACACTTGTTGTCTTGTAACAACTGCTGGAATTTCCTCTGGTTCACCATGACAGTACCAAACATCGTAATCAGGAACAAACCCCTTTTTACACAGATGCACCTTGACAGTTTCGACATCTCTGTAGGCTTTATTCTGACACCTGTGATAGTTGCATGGGCACCTAATGCTAGGCCCATCCATCCATTCAGGTTGGCTACATGCAAATGCGATAAATTCTTCCAATCCATTCAGAAAATATGGATTAAGCAAGCCATCTTTTATCCTTGCATACATCCACGAGCGAGCCCCACTCATTTTTGACCGACTTATATAATTTCTGGTAAACCATTAAAGGAAACCACATTATAAAACTATATTAGCATTACTAAATATATAACTAAATTATTTCTTTTACACAACTTAGGTTAATAACAACCATTTAAATAATTTATAACTAAACCAATTTTTTTTTAGACAACTAAGGTCCCTGCCCTGCAAGGCCTGGCCACGGCTATGATCCTTGGCGTGCTAGCAAGGACCGAGGTACAGGTTCATGCCAGGCTAATGCTAGGGCTTGAGTTCGGGTCGGGCCGCAAGGCGGTCCGTTTAATCATGAGACTTCACAAGCATTCAAGTGTCCTAAATTAATTCTACCTTCACTCCATGTCTAAAAGGTAAGGCCCTATCCCATTCAAGAATATTTTTTATGATATGTTATTCTGCTATTAATTATCATCGATCGGTTACGTTAAAATTTCAGCAGCATTTCCCCATATGTTCTCCTAAATGTATGGCATATATGCCATACTAGGAGAACGTATGAGCAAATACAAACCGCAATCTCATCCAACGATGATTAATAGCAGACTAACATATCACAAAAAATATTCTCAAACTGTCCACCAGGACAATTTGAGAATTTGCAAGACTAAGTCTTACAAATTCTCAAACGGGTCTAAAGGTTATAGTGCTGTGATAATAATATGAAAATCCAAAGACAATCGAACTTATGCTTGTTATTCTTAACTTCTTGTTAATTATACATATATAGGAATAGTATTCTATATATATAGTCACTAACTTCTTAAGATTATTATGTCGAAATAAATGTTTGTGAAGACTAAAATATAAATCATTGAAACTACTAATTTGTTGCTGAAATTAAATAATAATACAACAAGACTTTCTATCTAGCATTACTTAATTTAATGCATCATTCAATTATGTAATAGAATGTAAATAATCAAGACATAACAATTATAAATAACTACAAATGCACAAATATTATTGCATAAACAGCTATAAAGAAATAAAAGCTACGACTGCAATTTTGAAATTACCTAATCTAAGAGTTATGGTTAATGAGCTAAATTAGTTGACCTAAATAGCTAAGCTAATTTAGCTCGACCTATCTAAAGAGTTTTGATTGATGATATAAAGAGACAAGGTTGATGGTCTAAAATCAGCTTACTTGAGAAGTTAAAACTGATAAGCTAAATTAATTGACCTAAATAGCTACGATTTATGAGTTTAATCAGTTGATTTAAAAGAGTCATGATTGATGAGCTAAATCAGTCTATCCAAAGGGCTCCGACCAATGACATAAATTAATTAATTTATAACTAATCTAATAAAAAATTAGATTAGTAGTCACATTTATTTAATATTTGTCATCAAATTATTTAAAATATTTTAAAAATAATAAAATATAATAGAATATAAATTTTTTGTGTTAATTTTTTTTATGAGTGTTAAATTTTTTTTTGAAGGGGCCGGGGGGTATGGAAAACCCACCTAGCTGTTACTTTTTTTTAAAAAAAATTAAGTTGCCCATGTTTTAAAAATATATTTATATTTTTTTATATTTGTCATCAAATTATTTAAAAATATTTTTTTTAAAAATAAAATATGATAGAATCTAATTTTTTTTGTTAATTTTTTTATGAGTTTTTTTTTAATTGAAGGGGCCGGGGTGGGGAAAAGCCCCCAAGCTGTTAATTTTTTTTTTTTTGGTCTGGCCACCGTGGCCGGAGAAGATGAACGGGAGCGGGGGGGGTTCCTCCCCATAACTTTTTTTTTCTGGTGGCTTGGCCACCGTGGCCAGGCCACGGTCGGCCACAGCAGCGGCCGTGGCCGAAGAAGATGGCCACGGCCGTGGCCGTAGAAGACGAAGGGGGGGTGGGGAAACCCCCCCCCCCCAAACTGTATATATATATATATATATATATATATATATATATATATATATTTGGCCTGGCCACCATGGCCAGGCCACGGCCAGCCACGGCAGTGGCCGTGGCCGGAGAAGACGAACGGGAGGGGGGGTGGGGAAAACCCCCCCATTAATATTTTTTTTTGGTGGCCTGGCCACCGTGGCCAGGCCATGGCCGGCCACAGCAGCGGCCGTGGCCGGAGAAGACGGTCACGGCAGCTGCCGTGGTCGGAGAAGATGGCCACGACCGTGGCCGTGGCCGTAGAAGACGAAGGGGGGGGTGGGGGGAACCCCCCCCCAAACTGTAAATTTTTTTTTTGTGGCCTGGCCACCATGGCCAGGCCACGACCGGCCACGGCAGCGGCCGTGGCCAGAGATGACGGCCACGGCTGTGGCCGTGGCCGGAGAAGACGAAGGGGGGGGGGAAACCCCCCCAAAATGTAAATTTTTTTTGGGTGGCCTGGCCACTGTGGCCCGGCCACAGTCGGCCACGGCAGCGGCCGTGGCCGTGGCCGAAACCTAATTTTTTTAAAAAAATTTAGGAGGAGTGGCGGCTTACCTCGGTCACGAGGGGACACTGCCGGAAGAACAGAAGGGAACTACCGCCGGGGGAGATGACGTGGGGAACCGAAGGAGCGGACGGATGGCGACGGCTAGGTTAGAAATAGGAAGAAGAAGAGAAGGGAAGGGGGGGGGACGGCCCGACCAAGCGTTATATAGTGGTGATTAGCGACGCAATTTATGCATCGCTAATCATTCGCTATTTTTTTTAATTTATTATGGATTAGCGACGCAATAATGCATCGCTAATCCATCGCTAAATTGGCTTTTCTATTATTTTATGCAAAATTAGCGATGCAACTAATTGCATCGCTAATGAGTCGCTAACTTGGTGCCAATGTCTGGCGAAAAATAATTTTTATTTTCTAGGAAATTGCATCACAAATGCATCGTAATATTTTTTAAATATTTATAACCGATAAAAATTATATTTTCTAAAATAATTGCGATGCATATATTGCATCATAATATTTATTTTAATTTTTTTTATTACATTTATTTTTCTTAAAAACATAGCGGCGCAATAAGTGCGTCGTAGTATTAAAAATTTTTTTCTCCAAAAAATTATTTTTTAGGAAAATGCATCGCTAATGCGTCGCAATATTTTTTAATAATTATAACTGATAAAAATTATATTTTATTAAATTAATTGCGACGCACATATTGCGTCGCAATGTTTTTTTAATTTTTTTATTACTTTATTTTTCTTAAAAATATTTCGATGCAATAAATGCGTCGCAATATTAAAAATTATTTTATCTAAAAAAAATATTTTTATTTTCTTGGAAATTGCATCGACCGATCGGACCGATCGGTGAGGATCCGACGATTGTGATCGATCCGAGCCGTGATCCCAATCGGCCACGACCGATCTCGGACCGTTGCAATCCGTCCGAGATTGGCGACGATCCGACGATTGTGATCGATCGAAGCCCTGATCCCGATCAGCTATGACTGATCTCGGACCATGGCGATCGGTCCGATCGGCGATGATCTGACGGTTGCGATCGATCCAAGACCTGATCCCGATCGGCCACGATCGATCCCAGACCGTTGCGATCGGTCTGATCAGCGACAATCCAACGGTTACGATTGATCCAAGCCCTGATCCCGATCGGCCACGACCGATCCCGGACCGTTGCGATCGGTCTGAGATCGCTGATGATCTGACGGTTGTGATCAATCCAAGCCATGATCCTGATCAGCCACGACCGATCTCGGACCGTGGCGATCGGTCCAATCAGCGACGATCCGACGGTTGCGATCGATCCAAGCCCTGATCCCGATCGTCCACAACCGATCTCGGACCGCGGCGATTGGACCGATCGACGTCGATCCGACGGTTGCCATCGATCCCAGCCCTAATCCCAATCGGCCACGACCGATCTCGGACCGTGGCGATCGGTCCGATCGGTGATGATCCGACGGTTGCGATCGATCCAAGCCCTGATCCTGATCGGCCACGACCGATGCCGGACCGTTGTGATCGGTCCGAGATCGCTGACGATCCAACGGTTGTGATCTATCCAAGCCGTGATCCCGATCGGCCATGACCGATATCGGACCGTGACGATCGGTCCAATCGGTGACGATCCGACGGTTGCGATCGATCCAAGCCCTGATCCCGATCGGCCACGATCAATCCCGGACCGTTGCGATCGGTCCGAGATCGCTGACGATCCGATGGTTGTGATCGATCCAAGCCCTGATCCCGATCGGCCACGACCGATCTCGAACCGTGGCGATCGGTCCGATCGGCGACAATCCGACGGTTTGATCGATCCAAGCCCTAATCCTGATCAACCACGACCGATCCCGGACCGTTGTGATCGGTCCGAGATCGCTAACGATCCAACGGTTGCGATCGATCCAAGCCCTGATCCTGATCGGCCACGACCGATCTCGGACCATGGCTATCAATCCGATCGCCGACGATCTGACGGCTATGAACGATCCAAGCCCTGATCGATCCCGGTCGGCGATGAACAATCTTGGACCGTCGCGATCGATCCGATAGGCGACGATCTAACGGTTGCGATCGATCCAAGCCGTGATCCCGATCGGCCATGACCTATCTCGGACCGTTGTAATCATTCCGCGATCGACGACGATCCGACAGTTGCGATCGATCGAAGCCGTGATCGCGATCGGCCACGACCGATCTCGGACCATGGCGATCGGTCCGATCGGCGATGATCCGACGGTTGCGATCGATCCAAGCCCTGATCCCGATTGGCCATGACCGATCCCGGACCATTGCGATCGGTCCGAGATCGCTGACGATCCGATGGTTACGATCGATCCAAGCCCTGATCTCGATCGGCCACGATCAATCTTAGACCGTGGTGATCTGTCCGATCGCCGATGATCCGACGGTTGCGATCGATCCAAGCCCTAATCCCGATCGGCCACGACCGATCCTAGACCGTTGTGATCGGTCCGAGATCGCTAACGATCCGACGGTTGCGATCGATCCAAGCCCTTATCCTGATCGGCCACGACCGATCTCAGACATGGCGATCGATCCGATCGCCGCCAATCTGATGGCTGCGATCGATCTCGGATCGTGGCGATCGGTCCGATCGACGATGATCTGACGGTTGCGATCGATCCAAGCCCTAATCCTGATCGGCCACGACCGATCTCGGACCGTGGCGATCGGTCCGATCGCCGATGATTCGATGGTTGCGATCGATCCAAGCCCTGATCGATCCCGGTCGGCAATGAACGATCTCGAACCATCACGATCGATCCGATAGGCGATGATCTGACGGTTGCGATCGATCCAAGCCGTGATCTCGATCGACCACGATCGATCCTGGACCATTGCAATCAGTCCGAGATCGGTGATGATCCGACGGTTGCGATCGATCGAAGCCGTGATCCCGATCGGCCACGATCGATCTCGGACCATGGCGATCGGTCCGATCGGCGATGATCCGACGGTTGCGATCGATCCAAGCCCTGAACCCGATCGGCCACGACCGATCCTGGACCGTTGCGATCGGTCCGAGATCGCTGACGATCCGATGGTTGCGATCGATCCAAGCTCTAATCCCAATCGGCCATGACCAATCTCAGACCGTGGCGATCGGTCCGATCGCCGATGATCATACGGTTGCGATCAATCCAAGCCCTGATCCCGATCAGCCCCGATCGATCCCGGACCGTTGCGATCGGTCGGAGATCGCTAACGATCCAACGGTTGCGATTGATCCAAGCCATGATCCCGATCGACCACGACCGATCGCGGACCGTGGCGATCGGTCCGATCGCCGACGATCCGACGGTTTCGATCGATCCAAGCCGTGATCCCGATCGGCCACGATCGATCTCGAACCGTGGCGATCGGTCCAATCGGCGACGATCTGACAGTTGCGATCGATCCAAGCCCTAATTCTGATCGGCCACGATCGATCTCGGACCGATCGCTATTTAACATAATTAATTTTTTTAAAAAACATTACGACACAAAGGGTTGCATCATAATTTTTTAATATGATAATTATATTATATAAAAATTAATTTTATTTAAAATAATTACGATGCGACAAGTGTGTCGCTAAATTAAAACATAATTTTTCTAATTTTTTGGTTTATTGCGTCGCTAATGCGTCACTATTTAACATAAATTTTTTTAAAAATATTGCGACGCACTGAATTGCATCGTAATATTTTTTCTCATAATTATTTTATAAAAATTTATTTATTTAAAATAATATGACGTAATATTGCGTCGCTAAATTAAAAAATTTTTTCTAATTTTCTGGTTTATTGCGTCGCTATTGCGTCGCTATTGCATCGCTATTTAATATAATTAAATTTTTAAAAACATTGCAACACACTGTGTTGCATCGCAATTATTTTTTCTCATATTTATACTTTATAAAAATTAATTTTATTTCAAATATTTGCGATGCAGTTATTGCGTCGCTAATTAAAAAATAATTTTTCTAATTTTTTGGTTTATTGTGTCGCTATTTAACTATTTAATTTCTTAAAAACATTGCGACGCACTGAGTTACGTCGCAATATTTTTTTATAATATTTATATTTTATAAAAAATAATTTTATTTAAATTATTTGCGATGCTATTGGTGCATCGCTAAATTAAAAAAAAATTCTAATTTTTGGTTTATTGCAACGCTAATGCGTCGCTATTTAACATATTTAATTCTTTTAAAAACATTGTGACGCACTGAGTTGCGTCGCAATATTTTTTTTCTATATTTATATTTTATAAAAAAATTAATTTAAAAATATTGCGATGCATTATTTGTGTCGCTAAATAAAAAATTAATTTTTTTTTGATTTTCTGGTTTATTGAATCGCTAATGCGTTGCTAATTGCGTCGCAATGTTTTATTGTCATGGAGGCATCGCAAAGTGGTCGCAATTAGCGACGCAATGATGCGTCGCTAAATTTGCATTGCTATTTTAATATTTTCTTGTAGTGATTCCTAATCCATCCTAGCTGGTCTCCGAGGTCGACCTCGACCTCCGGAGTCAGCCTCTTCATTTGGCCATCGGAATCGGTCTCAACCTTCGGAGTCGGCTTCGGCCTCCAGAGTTGGCCCCGGCTTCCAAAGTCACCCCAACCTCCAAAGTCGACTTCGGCCATCGGAGTCGACCCTAGCCTTCGGAGTCGGCCTCGGCCTTCGGAGTCACCCCGGCTTCCGGAGTTGACCTCGACCTTCAGAGTCGGCCCCAGCCTTCAGAGTCAGCCTCGGCCTCCAGGGTTAGCCTCTTCATTCGATTACCACGTTTGACGGGATCTGGCGACCAACCTCTTTATAATCACCATGTTTGACAGGACCTGGCCCATCAACCTCTCTACGGCCACCATGCCGACAGGACGTGGCGTGTCAGCTCTGATGCACCACGAGGAAGGCACGCCCCACTGCTACCACGCCAATCATTCTCTACTAGGTGGCTACACCTCGTGACTCGCAAATATTCAAAAAATGGGTAAGAGTAACCCCTAATCAGGTATGCACACTTAGATACTCACACGAGTTTCTCTCTTCGAATGCTCGACCACACTATTGTTACCCAAACCACTTACTTGAGCATTGAAGGGTCCTGCCAGAATCACCAGCCCCCAGGACTTCTTGCAAGATCCCATCCAAAGTGGAGCCCAATGGAAGATCCTAAGCTTGGCGGAGAAAATGAGCTTGCGAACGATCGAGAAAGGTAATTTGGCATCAACAGATATCATTGGCTATGTTTCT
Source organism: Calamus simplicifolius (assembly GCA_900491605.1). Lineage (NCBI taxonomy): Eukaryota > Viridiplantae > Streptophyta > Magnoliopsida > Arecales > Arecaceae > Calamus > Calamus simplicifolius. The sequence continues at coordinate 6,940 of UESW01000830.1, read as the reverse complement.
ATTCAAGTTGGTCTCCAAACTCACAAACTAGGCCTACCAAATTAAATCTACCATCATGATGTTGCTTGCAAGTTTGATCATCATAATTCATTATGAGTGAACTGCTGATACTGACCTGATTTCACTACAAGAAATTCATGAAATAGCGACGCAACTTAGCGATGCAAATATTCATCATAAAATAATGACAGATTTACGATGCAATTGCGACCCATGATATCTGCGATGCAATTTAGCGACGCCTTAAATCAGTCGCTAAATAGCGACGGATTTAGCGACTCCAAACATTTTTGTTGCTAAATAGTGACACATTTAGGAATGCATTAAAATGCGTTGCTAAACAGTGACGCATTAAAATGCATCACTAAATGCGTTGCTAAATTACGACGCATTAAAATGTATCACTAAATAGCGATGCATTTTATTGCATCGCTATTTAGCGACGCAATAATGCTTTGCTATTTAGCGACTCATTAAAATGTGTTGCTATTTAGCGACTCATTAAAATGCATCGCTAAACAGTGACGCATATAAATGCATCGCTATTTAGCGACGCATTAGCGTGTGTCGCTAAATAGGTTTTTAGGGATTAAGGGTTCAGGGGTTCAGGGTTTAAGGGCTCAGGGATTCATAGTTCAGGGATTCAGTGGTTCAAGGTTTAAGGGTTCAGGGGTACTCAGGGTTTAAGGGTTTCAGGGGTTTAGGGGAGAAGGAAGAGACTTGAAGGGTAGAAGCAAGGAAGTGAAATGCTTGATGATTCTTTCATGAATCTTTCTTCTTGTTACAAAAAAAGTGGAGGAAACCTGGCCACTTTATTCTTCATGTTAAATCAAATAATCTGAAGGAACAAATGGTAAGCATAAGGAAACTCCTACTACAAAGCTAAAGAATAAAGGTTTGCTACTGTATGATGCTGGATTCGACGACGCTTCTGAAAGAGAAGCTGCTGATTTAGCTTCTAATGGAGATTTTGCTAAGAATCATTGTAGAAAGGAAGCTTTGAACTGGGACTGTGAGGAAGATATGCTTTCTTCAATTCTAGAGGATTTTAAAGCTTGATATTTTTCATATTCTTTCTTAGTTGAATTGTGCAATACTTTTGGAGGTAACCGCGACAAGAGATTGAAGCGCCACCGAGGGCGGAGGAGGGGAGAAAGGGGCAGCAGCGCCGCCCACGAAGGAAGCGGACATGTAACATTGCGGCCACCCACATCACCCCAGAGGCTCTAACGAAACGAGCGGCATATATTATAATATATCGATATATAAAATTATCACTATATAATATTAATTATTATACACTATAATAATTAATATATAAAATTAATATTATAAAATATTAATATTTAGCGAAGCATTAAAATGTGTCACTAATGCATCGTTAAATAGCAATGCATTAAAATGCATCACTATTTAGCGACGCATTTTAATGTGTCACTATTTAGCGACGCAAAATTGCATCCCTAAATAGCGATGCATTTTAATGCGTCAATTTTAATTGTTGCTATTTAGCGACGCATTAGCGTGTGTCGCTAGGGTTTTAGGGTTTAAGGGTTCAGGGTTTAAAGGTTCAGGGATTCACAGTTCAGGGATTAAGGGTTTCAGGGGTTTACGGGTTTAAGGTTTAGGGTTTTAGGGTTTTATGGTTTTAGGGTTCTAGGGGTTTTAGGGTTTTAGGGTTTAGGGTTTAATTAGGGGTTTAGGGTTTTAGAGTTTAGGGTTTTAGGATTAGGGTTTTAGGTTTTAGGGTTTTGAGTTTTAGGTTTTAGGGGTTATCGTTGGTTTAGGGTTTTTAGGGTTTTGACTGCATTCTCAGCACAAAGGCATGGATTGGACTGAAGGCAGCTCGGTCCCGGGTAGGACCTTGTAATCGGCCACCTAGGCACACCGTGGCGCCGCCGGTGCACACTGTTCCATGGGGCGGACCGGCCGGAAAAAAGCCCAATGTCCAACTACGAGCTTTTAAACTGCAACAACTTAAATATACGCTATTGGAGCTGGAATTACCTCGGCTGCTGGCACCAAACTTGCCCTGCAATGGATCGTGTTAAGGGATTTACATTGTACTCAATCCAATTACCAAACTCGAAGAGCCGGCTGGTATTGTTATTTATTTCACTACCTCCCCGTGTCAGGATTGGGTAATTTGCACGCATGCTGCCTTACTTAGTTGTGGTAGCCGTTTCTCAGGCCCCTACCCATCTCCGGATTTTGGGGGTAGATGGGAGCGGCACAAGGCCGAGCTCAACCCCCCGATCGGCCACAGGGAGGTAACCCGCGACAAATGATCGAAGCACTGCCAAGGGCGAAGGAGGGGAGAAAGGGCAGCAGCCACTCACGGGAGGTTCTCGAAGGAAGTGGACATGTAACATCGCAGTCACCTATGTCACTACGGGGCTCCAGCGAAACGAGTGGCATAAATTAAAATATATCGATATATAAAATTATCACTATATAATATTAAATATTATACACTATAATAGTTAATAAATAAAATTAATATTATATATAAATATTTAGCGATGCATATTTAATGCATCGCTAAATAGTGACGCATTTAGCGACGCATACATTATGCGTCGCTAAATTCCTATCAAACGGGAATTAACGACGCATTAAATGCATCGCTAATTGTATGCGTCGCTAAATTCCTATCAAACCGGCGGAAAATTAGTGATGCAATAAATGTGTCGCTAATTAGCGATGCATTTAATGCGTCGTTAATCCTATATATAAACCCCCCAACCCTAACTCCCTCCTTGTTTCCTCCCCCACTCGGCGGCGCCTCTCCCTCCCTCTTTCTCCTCCTTCCTCTTCCCCACCTCCGGCGGCCCTCCGGCACCCGAGCTCCTCGCCGGCGACTCCGATTTTGGGTAAACCCCCCTTCCCCCCTTCCCTCCCCCTCCCCCTCCTCTCTCACCGGCCATGGCCGGGGCCGTGTCCATCCTCGCCAGCCACGGCCGCCTGGCGGCCGACCGTGCCAGGCCTAAAAAAATTATAAAATCAACCCCCCCTTCACCTGTCGCCTGCCATGGCCATGGCCGCGAGGCCAGGCCGTGGCTGCCTGGCGGCCGGCCACGGCCAGGCCCCCAAAAAAAAATTAAAATCCCCCCTTCACCTGTCGCCGTGGCCGTCCTCGCCAGCCATGGCCATGGCCCATGGCCAGGCCACGGCAAGGCCCAAAAAAAATTTTTAAAATCCCCCCTAGCACCCTTCCCCTTCCTAGCCATGGCCGTGTCGGGTTTAAAACCCCCCCCCCCTTTCACCGGCCACGGCGTGGCCGCCCTCGCCAGCCACGGCCAGATCAAAAAAAATGGTTTAAACCCCCCCCCCCTCCCCCTGTCGCCGGCCGCCTGGAAGGCTGGCCATGGCATGGCCACAGTCCATGGCCAGGCCAAAAAAAAAAGAGTTTACAACTACCCCCCCAGCCCCCCTCCCCCTGTCGCCGGTCACGGCCGTTGCCGTGGCGTCCTAGTGGCCGGCCATGGCCTGTGGCCAAAAAAAGAAAAGTTTAAACCTCCCCCCTGCCCCCTCCCCCCCTTGTCACCGGCCACGACTGTGGCCACAGTCCGTGGCCTGGCCACGGCCAAAAAGAAAAATTTAAAACAACACCCCCCCCCCCCTCCCCCTTTCGCCGGCCATGGTCGCCCAGCCCAAAAAAAAAAAATATTAAAACAACCACCCCCCTCCCCCTACCCCTCTCCAAGGCCGGTTGCGGCCTTGGCTTGGCGGCTGGCCGCGGCCTGGCCTACACCCCGTGGGTAAGGCCACGAGCATTAAAAAAAAACCCAACCATGGGCCCAAAAAAAATTATTATGTAATACTTATAATAGAATTATTACATAATAATCATATTATGTAATAATATTAATAATATCATATTATATATATATATTAGTTTATAATATTATAATAAATATAAATTATGGTATTCTAATAAATAATGATTGCAATATGACATCATTGTAATATTTGCTAATTAGTGATATTTCTGATAGTAAATTAATTAAATAAATTGCATAATGATTAATTAGTGCTTTTGTATTAAATTAATTAAGTCATGATTTATTAGTGGTTATATATATATATATTGTTGAATTTCTCAGCATGTCAAACTATGCATGATAGTTTATTGGTGAACATCTTATATATATTGTTGCATCTTATTTTTGTTATGAAATAGTTTTGACTTTGACTTTGTTCTAAGTTACAAGAACATGATATATTGGGATATGTTATTTTGGTAATGAGATTATGTATGGCTTTAATAGATGTGCCACGCTTGATGTGTTATAAAAATTTTTGGTCCAGCCTGTCCAATATTAAAACCATAGTATTATTAGATAATACTATGCATAAATATTGGATTAAGGTTATTATCTTGGACATAATAATCTTACAAAGTTAGTGACTACAGACCTTAATCAAATATATATGTAATAGTCAAGAAAACTTTTTCACAAGCATAAGTTCGATTGTTTTTGGAATTGAATATTATTTCTCACAGCACTATAACCTTTAGACCCGTTTGAGAATTTGCAAGACTTAGTCTTGCAAATTCTTAAATTATCCTAGTGGACAGTTTGAGATTATCTTTTGCGATATGTTAGTCTGCTATTAGTTATCATCGGTTGAGATTGAGGTTTGTATTTTCTCATGCATTCTCCTAGTGTGGCATATATGCCATACATTTAGGAGAACATATGGGGAAATGTTACTGAAATTTCAACGTAAATGATGATAATTAATAGCAGAATAAATATCACAAAAATAATCTTGAATGGGATAGGGCCTTACCTTTTAGATATGAAGTGAAGGTGGAATTAATTTAGGACACTTGCATACTTGTGAAGTCTCACAACTTCACATGGCACGGCCTTGCAGGGTAGGGACCTTAGCAGGGCCTAGCCTAATCAATTGGTTGCAATCATTAAAAATAAAATTAATTTATTATAAATTATTTAAATAGTTATTATTTACCTTAGATGTGTAAAAAAATAGTTATATATTTATTAATACTAATATAGTTTTATGTTATGGTTTTCTTTAATGGTTTACCAGAAAATTGTATAAATTGGTCAAAAATGAGCGGCCTCACTCGTGGATGTATGTAAGGATAAAAGATGGCTTGCTTAATCCAGAATTTTTGAATGGGTTGGAAGAATTTATTGGATTTGCATGTAGCCAACCTGAATGGATGGATGGGCCTAGGATTAGGTGCCCCTGCAACTTATACAGGTGTCAGAATAAAGCCTACAGGAATGTTGAAACTGTGAAGGTGCATTTATATAAAAAGGGGTTTGTTCTAGATTACGATGTTTGGTGCTGTCATGGTGAAATCGAGGAAATGGGTGCAGCTATCACAAGCCAACAAGTTTCAATTCCCGTTGATGAACCATATGTAAATTTAAACAGATATGAAGAAATGGTGATGAATGCATCGGGTAATGAATTCAATCAGAATACATTTATGGAAGAACCAAATCTAGATGCACAACAATTTTATGATATGCTGCATTCTGCAAATCAAGAATTATTTTCTGGTTGTGAGAGTCATTCCCAATTGTCTATGGATGCTCGGTTGTTGAATATTAAGGCAGAACATCGATTATCAGAAAAGGCGTTCAATGCTGTAGCTGGATTAATGAAGGAAGTTTACCAAATGATAATGTTGTTGCGTGGCCTTGGGCTCCCAATTAATAAGATATCGATTGTTGCTTGAACAATTGTATGATATATTGGGTGAAGACTCAGACCTGAGATGTTGTAAGATTTGTGGACAATCGAGGTACACCAATGATGAAGGAGGAGCTAGTACAAGTAGGTAAAAAAGTGTGCCTTACAAGAGGATGCATTACTTTTCTCTTACTTCACGCCTGCAGAGATTATATAGATCTGAGGTTACAGCTGCTGATATGAGATGGCATGCTGAACATGAATCTAAAGAAGATGAAATGCGGCATCCATCAGATTCAAAAGCTTGGAAGCATTTCAATGAGAATCATCCTGATTTCACCAAAGGTATAAGGAATGTGAGATTAGGTCTTTGTACCGATGGCTTTCAACCATTTGGTCAAGCGGGCCAATAGTATTCATTTTGGCCCGTGATACTGATTGTATATAACCTTCCTCCATAGAAGAGCATGAAAGATGCTGCAATATTTTGATAGTTTTGGTTCCAGAACCATCAAATCCAAAGGAAAAGATTGATGTCTTCTTGCAACCGGCCGAATTGAAAATGTTGTGAGAAATAGGAGTCATAGCCTACGACATTTCTAAGAAAAAAATTTCATCATGAGAGCTACTTTGATGTAGACAATCAGTGACTTCCTGGCATATGCAATGTTGTCTGGTTGGAGCACTGCTAGGCATATGGTGTGCCCTTACTACATGAATGATTCTGATGCATTCACATTGCAGAAGAGTAGTAAGCAGTCATGGTTTTATAATCATAGAAGTTTTTGCCTCCAAATCATCCTTATAGGCGGAACTTAATCGTCTTCTGGAAGAATAAAGCAGTCACAAAATTTGCCAAACCGATTAGGTCTAGCATAGATATATTTGATACTATAGAGCATTTGGGGTTTAGGTATGCTTGGGAAGCATATGCAGATAGAGTAAATGGCTATATATGTAAAGAACACAACTGGAAGAAGTGGAGTATTTGTTGGGATCTACCGTATTGGAGCACAAATCTCATCCGGCACAACTTGGATGTTATGCATATTGAGAAAAAATTCTTTAATAATATATTTAACACGATGCTAAACATTCTGAAAAAAATCAAAGACACTACAAAGTCGATAGAAGAACTTAATCAGTATTGCAGAAGAGCTAATTTAAGAAGGAATGCTGATGGGACCTATCCTAAAGCGTGTTACACTCTTGACAGAAATTACGAGAAGTTTTATGTAACTGGGTTAGAGGGTTAAAATTTTTC